>BQNB010056311.1:0-38716 GCA_026074375.1 Tanacetum coccineum | reverse complement strand
AAATAAAAGTGTTAGATTGATGATGGAAAAGCTGGTTATTAAAGAAAATAGACAGAGAGTTTTGGTGAGTAAAAGAATTGAGAGAGTTGGTGAGAATAAAAACAAAAAGAGAGTTGTGCGGAATAAAAACAGACAGAGTGATTTGGTGAGTAAAAGAATTGAGAGAATTTGTGAGTTGAAAAACAGAAAGAGAGTTGAATATATTAAAAACAGACAGAGTGATTTGGTGAGTAAAAGAATTAAGAGAATTTGTGAGTTGAAAAACAGAAAGAGAGTTGAATATATTAAAAACAAACAGAGTGTTTGGACCAGAATTGGAGTTAATGCTAGTAACTCAAAGTTAATGCTGCTAGGCATAAACTTACTACTGCTGGTGAAAGTTAATGCTGCTAGGCATAAACTTACTACTGCTGGTGAAAGTTAATGCTGCTAGGCATAAACTTACTGCTGCTGGTGAAAGTTAATGCTGCTAGGCATAAACTTACTACTGTTGTGAAAGTTAAGGCTGCTAGGCAAACTTACTACTGCTGGTGACATTTAATGTTGTTGAGGGTATTTTCATAAATACTTCGATTAAGGGTTTCAATCACTCATTTAATCGATTTCTCTCTTTCATATACTCTCTAATCATAAACCCTAACTCAATTTTATCATCCATCATCAAAACCCAGCACAAATGGAAAATCTAAAGTTTGCAGATACTCATAATATGGTCGTGTTTTTGTCTAAACCCGCTGAAAGTGAAGGGTTTGAACAAGTTGTGGATTTTTTTGAATGTAGACCCTATAAAGTATGTACTAACGGTCAATCCCACTATATACATTTCGTGCATAGAACAGTTCTGGTCTACTGTCAAAGCCAAAACTATCAATGGGGAAGTATAGTTACAAGCCCTAGTGGATGGAAAGAAGATAATCATAACTGAATCAACTGTGAGAAGAGATCTTCAACTGAAAGATGCTGAGGGTGTTGATTGTCTACCCAATGCTACCATCTTTGAATAACTTACAAGGATGGGGTATGAAAAACTTTCACAGAAGCTTACATTCTATAAGGCATTCTTTTCTCAATGGAAATTCCTTATTCATACCATTTTGCAATGTCTAAGTGCTAAGACTACTACATGGAATGAGTTTAGTAGCATTATGGCATCTTTAATTATCTGCTTAGCTACAAACTAAAAGTTTAACTTTTTAAAGTATATATTTGAAAGTATGGTGAAGAACTTGGATAATGCTGGTAAATTCTTGATGTGTACAAGGTTTATACAAGTCTTTTTGGATAAACAACTAGAGGGGATGTCAAGTCACAAGAGGATTTATGTTACACCCTCTCACACTAAGAAGATCTTTGGGAATATGAAGAGGGTAGGAACATGGGTTTTTCAAGAAGGGAAACACCTTTGTTTCCAACAATGGTGGTGCAAAATCAAGCTGAAATGGGTGAAGGTTCAACAATACCAACTGATCCCCATCACACACCCACTATTATTCAACCATCAACATCTCAACCCCAAAAGAAATAAAGATCAAGAAGGCCAAAGAGAAAGGACACTGAGGTACCTCAGCCTAGTGGTGCTACAACCAATGTTGCAGATAAGGTTGTCTATGAGGAGAGGGATGACTGTTTGGAAGGGCTGCCACTACTGCTACTGGCTTAGATGCAGACCAGGACAGGGGTAACATCAATAAGACCTAATCCAAGAAACCACAGGGGATATAATTGCTCAGACATAGGTCTGAGAATGTATCTAAATTTTCCAATGATCCACTGCTCGAAAGAGGTAACACACTTTAAAGTGGTAATGATAGATTGAAACTTTAGGAATTGATGGAATTATGTACCAACTTGTAAAATAGAGTTATTGATCTAGAGAAAACAAAGTCTGCTCAAGCTCAGGAGATTACAAGTTTAAAACTGAGAGTCAAGAAATTAGAGAAGAAAGGAGAATCAAGAACTCACAAGCTCAAAAGATTATACAAGGTTGGTAGATCTGCAAGAATAGTTTCCTCTGATGAAGCTAGTTTGGGTGATCAGGAGGATGCATCCAATTAGGGAGGAAAATTGATGACATTGATAAAGATGCATAGATTACATTGGTTGATGAAACTTAAGGGAGGTATGGTGATTATATGTTTGATGTAAGTGATCTTGCTGGTGAAGAAGTATTTGTTGCAGAACAAGGAGTGTCTGATAAAGATGTGAACTTAAGTGTTGATGAAGTCACTTTGGCTCAAGCACTTGCAGCTTTGAAAAGTGCAAAAGTTCAGGAAAAAGCCAATGTTGTAGAAGAGCCAAGTGAATCAATAACAACAACACCAACCCTTTACAACAACAAACTGTTGCTACAACATTTACTGCTAATTAGCACAAGACCCGTAGGTAAAGGGCTTGTTATTCATGATGAGGAGCAAGCAATACACCACAGTTTTTCACAACAATCAGCACATGCAAAGATTCAGGACAAGGGTAAAGCAAAAATGATTGAACCTAAACCTGTGAAGAAATTGTTAAAGAAAGATCAACTCAAGCTTGATGAGGAAGTGGCTTAAAGGTTACAAGTTGAATTTGATGAACAAGAAAGGATTGAAAGAGAGAAAGCTGAAGCCAACATTGCCTTGAAAGAAACATGGGATGATATACAGGCAAAGATTAAGGCTGATTGCTTATTAGCTGAAAGATTGCAAGCAAGAGAACAAGAAGAGTTGACCATTGAAGAAAGGGCTATATTGTTTCAACAACTCTTAGAGAAAAGAAGGAAACACTTTGTAGCAAAAAGAGCAAAAGAGAAAAGAAACAGACCACCAACAAAAGCTCAACAAAGGAGTATCATGTGTACTTATTTGAAAAACATGGAAGGATGGAAGCATAAAGATTTAAAGAGAAAGTCTTTTGAAAATATTCAAGAATTATTTGACAAAGCAATGAAAAGGGTAAATACCTTTGTTGACTACAGAACTGAGTTGGTTGAAAGAAGTTTAGAGAATGGTAAAGCAGAGATAGCACAAGAGAGTAGTTCAAAGAGAGCAGGAGATGAGCTAGAAGAAGAAAGTATTAAGAAGCAGAAGGTGGATGAGGATAAAGAGACAGCAGAGCTTAAAAGTCTGATGGAAGTCATTCCTGATGAAGAGGAAGTAGCAGTTGATGCTATTCCTTTAGCTACTAAGCCTCCAAGCATTGTTGACTGGAAGATCCACAAAGAAGGAAAGAAAAGCTATTACCAGATAATCAGGCTGATGCGAAAAAAGGTTAAAGATCTACTTAGTGTTCAGTCATATGCTTAAAAGTTTTGACAGAGAAGACTTGGAAACTTTGTACAAGTTGGTAAAAGCTAAGTATGGATCAACAAGACCAGTGGAGGACTTAGATTTAGTTTTATATGGAGATTTGAAGACAATGTTTGACCCACATGTTGAAGATCAAGTATGGAAAAATCAATCAGACTATAGAGTATTAGAATGGAAGCTATATGATTCATGTAGAGTACATTCATTAAGGAAGCAAAATGTGCACAATCATATGTTGGTAGAAAAGAGATATCCTCTTACACCTGCTACAATTACTGATATGTTGAACAAGAAGCTCAAAGCTGATCATTGGAATGAAATGTGTTATCAGCTTCTTAAGCTCATTACAAAATAGCTCAAGAATCAATGAAGTGTTTGGAAGCATCCTTCTAGTAATTAATAAAGCTTTCAATGAAGAAACATGAGATTTTGAAGAAGAATATCAAGTTTAGAGGAGGATTGTTGGGATTAAAAGACTTCTTAATAATCTTAGAGTTACTGCTGATAAGGTTTGTGTTACTACTGCTAGCATAAAGTTAGTGTTGTTCATTAACTTTAATGAAAAATATGTTAAGTAGTTAGTACTGCTAGTGTAACTTAGTTACTACCGTTAGTGTAACTTAGTACTACTAGTGTAACTTAGTACTGCTAGTTACTATTGCTAGTATATATTAGTACTACTAGAGTAAAGTTAGTACTGCTCAAGAATATTGAAGAAAATATTCTAAGTAGTTACTATTACTTGTACACAGTTAATGCGGTTGGTGTATAAGTTACTACTGTCAGTGTTCAGAGTTAATGCTGCTATTACAAAGTTACAATTGCTGAAAAGATTAAGACTGCTAAAAAATTTTCTACTATCAGAGAAAAGATAAAGGCTGCTCAGAGAAAAGATAAGGATTGCTTAAAGATTAAGATTACTTATGAGATAAGGATTGTTATTTATAAAATAGATCTTTGAGAATATTCTAAGTTTTAGGAATATATTGTAAATCGACTAGGACTCTTTGTTGTATAAAAGGAGGACCTAGGGCATAGAGTTCTATGTATTAAAAAACGAAGTCATTCATTAGCGTTGGTTTATAGCTCCAGGTTTTAGTAACCTAATACTAGTTATAGTATTCATATTAATATATTGAAGCTTTGTTTGTTAATCTGTGTGTTCATTAGAATTACTATTCTATTGCATATTCTTCTTATTGATCAAAGATTAGATTCCGCATAATCTTTGATATATTTTACAAAGTTTCTACCATAGTTGTGTAGGATTTATCTTGCATAACTAAACCTTACACAAGCTAAGGAATTCAAGATCCATTCAAGTAGGACTAACACTCTCATTGTATTTATATCTATCCCGCCAATTTTATGCTTAGTGTAGTTGTCTTTGTCTTTTATTACATGTTATATTTGACAAGAAGAAGCTTGAAAGTTCTTAGGAAGTTTCATTGGACAATTCTTAGAGGATGATTTAACCAATTATCGCATGTTTCTTCTCCATTATTGAGCAAACCAGGGGAGTACTAGTTTCTTTTCCTTGTTTTCTTTTCCCTTTATTCGTTTTACAGGTACTTCTATAGAACATTGGGGATAATGTTCAACTTAAGTGTAGGGGGAATAAGACTTAGAAACTATTCCTTCATTTACATTGCTTGTTCCTTATAAATGATGGGTATTATATCAAAAAACATGCATAAAAAGAAATTTTGACCCAAATTTTAAATTTTTTATGACACATACCGATGAAAACAAAGTATTAATAGCGTCTCATGGATATGAATGTGTATGACTAGCATAAAAACCCTTAAAATTTCACCTTAAAAATGTGAGGTTCGCCTTAAGATCTATAGGAATTCGGGTATCCATTATTAGTACCCAAGATAATTTATATCTTTAGCTTTCTCAAGTTAAGGTTCGAATGCAGTCATATATTTTTATTCCATTATTACGGATGTGTACGTAAGGTCTTTGTCTCCTTTTATGGAGCATTGGTATCGGTATTAATTTATATGAGTGTACCGGTAGTATATTAAATTCTAGAACTTGTTTTTGTGATGCATCTGATATGTTTTGTGTGGTGTTTATTTATGATAGTTCAAGTTTTAAATATATATTTTGCTGGACTTAACCAAAAACAACAATTTTACGGGCAGTGCTATCGGTAGTGGTAGATTCGTGGTAACTAGGGCGTCGAACACTTGAAGCAAGGTTAAATCTCTCAATTTATTTATATATTGGTTATCTAATCTAAGTTAATTCTAATCTAAGTCTACGTTTTAGGTTTAAATCATTTTAGCTTTCATTTTTAGGATTTCCTTAATCGTTTTTGCATTTTAATTAGAAAAACCAAATACAAATCTTTTTTCATTCAAACATCAAATATCAAACCGACTTTCGACTTTCCAATTCACTCCTCGTTGGGACTACGACCCGGGAATATCATATACTACTCTCGGTTTCATTGATTTTGTCTTGATAATTATCCTTATTATATATTTATAAGTATAATATATTTATTTATATAAAAAAGGTTAATTACCAGATAATCGGACTTCATCCTAAGACCTAGACACATTAATTCTGTCACAATTAAAGTATCTGCATAAAGCATCCTTATTACTTGATTATAATCTATCTTAGGGATTAAAGCAATAGTGATCTTGTTAAACCCTAGCTCATAGAGACTTTACTCACTTACTGCTTAATGGAAATTTATACTCTAGTAGTCCATTTGTCCAACTATCCAACGGAATCAGAATATTATTTATTGAATTATCTAGATTCACCTACTAGTCAAACATGTTCAATAAACCAAAGGCAGTTTCCGTTAACTAGCTAAGCCAGAAGCGTATCCTTAGCACGATTTTAGAAGGACATTACTTGTGATCCTATAATTCTAGATGTATAAATCACTATATAGAGAGTTATCCCGGCATCTAGATTACTTGGTATGTATCACTAGATCTAGTTGAATGATATGTCGCATACAAAAGCACGTAAACAAGTATGAATTGATAAACATAAACAAGCATGCAACGATAAATTAAGCAATCGAGATATAAACAAAACCAAACATTCAGATCTTCATAATAATGGCTAATACCCGAAGGTATTAGCCTTCAAACATCATAATTAATACAAGAGTAATTGTTTTAGCCAAGGTAAACTAACCGAGTTAACGAATGATACCAAAAACTGAACGATTACAAAAGTATAAGAAATTACATGTTGTCTTCTATGGATTGGAATGCGTTGCAAGACCTCTTCTGCTCTTTTTCTCCTCTGAAAATCGACTTTTGTGGTTTAGGTATCGAGAATATGATTTAGCACACTTAAAACTCGTTTTTGAGTTTTGTATTTATAAGGTCTGGAAGTCGATTCGATACGGCGTATCCAAGGGATTGGATACGGCGTATTGAAGTTTCTTAGAGTAGGGGCCACGTTTGATATCTTCCAGAATATTCACAAACTATATCTTCAATACGGCGTATTGACTTCTTCTGGATACGGCGTATTGATCTTCTTTCCTTTGTGGTCTTTGGTGAGTGCAGGCACGGATACGCCGTATCTTCCTTGATGGATACGGCGTATTGGTAGTCAGAATAGTAAATCTTTAAAATATCTTCATTTAAGCTCCAAAATGCGCGCTTTTGCTAATATTCAGCAAGTACTCCATAATTACTGCAATTCTCAAATATAAATGATTAAGTAATAATTCTTTGCAATAATTATACAAAATGGGTTAAATACATGGGATAAATGAAGCTATAAAATAGACGTTATTTGATGTCATCAATAACCATTTACCCATGGTTCAATTTTTGTATAACAACAGTTACCACACCAGCATTAAGGTTGCACCATTTGAGGTACTTTACGGATGAAAGTGTGGTTCACCTGTCTATTAGACCGAGGTTGGTAATAATGCTCAAATTATACATGTTTTTATATGTGTTATCTGTGCTTTTATGTATATTTATTGGTTAATTATAAAAACTTTTGATACTTAATAGACTATATTTGCTATTGTAGGTTCATAGTACTTGTCGTGGAAGAAAACGGAAGAATACACGAAGATTTGAAGCTTAAAAGAAGAAGTAAACTCAAACTCAAAGCTTCCCGACACCTGTTCACTGTTTTGGCCATAACTCGGTCATACGAACTCCGTTTGACGCGATTCTGGCGGCCACACGAAGAGAATTCAATTATCTACAACTTTGAAAAAAGCCAAGTGCTGCAATTGCCCAAGTGTGGCGGTTTTGGCTAAAGTATGGCATACTTTTGAGGCAGTGGAAGAACCAGAACAGTATGGAGGATCACATGTACGGCAGAGATCAAGTGGAGAGTGGCTATAATCGTTCGGTTTGCACGTCGATTTCACTATGTTTTCTATTCGCTTATCGTTGTATCTATCCTTTGTATTTGTTACTGAGATTATGGGCTAACACTCTTAGGTGTTAGCCGTGTTTATGAATACTTTGACAACTTGTTTTTCGTTTGCTCTTGATTTATTAGATCCGTGTTAGATAATTTATATGTTTATTGCTCAAATAAATGTTCATTTGTGTTTATTGATTGATGTCCATTGCTAGATCATATATTTTGTAGGAAAACATAGGGTACAATTTTAAAGTTTTCATAAAAATTATCACAAAAAACATGCAACGGAAGAATACAAACCATACCACAGTTTCTACGAGCCAGTGATCCGTACACAGTTTGTAATTAATTAGAATTAACACAACAACTTTGTGTACATGTTTGCTTAGAGTGGGAGATCAAACATACCATAGAACCTAACGTCTTACGGTGGATACACACTAACCCTTAAACAATCATTGCAGCGTGCTAGCATGTAATCAATCTAGCAACAATGAACAATCCAATTGTATAAAACACAACACAATAATTGTGTTGTGTGGTTTGATTGTCGTGGTCGAACTTACATGGGGATGAGGGTATTAGGGTTTTTATCAATATTGATAATGAATAGTAATTAATTCTTGTATTGATAAGGCTTATTAGATAATTACCAAATTCAAAATGAGATAATTACCGATAATAAAATAAAGAGATAATTACCTAGTTTAAAAGATTTGATATTATCCCATAATATCTTTATCTTCTTAAACAAGTCAAAAGCCCAAGCCTAGCCCAACACACCCTAAGGTGCCCGATCGTCCAATCGTAGGCCCCACAAGGAGGTTACTCCCCACATTGGGCTTTGGCCCAATCTATTTTAATTTAATCAAAGTCAATTATATTAAGCCAATCTTATTTGTTTAAATGATCATTTTTATATTTACAATAAATATATAAAGTTGTAATCTCGAGCTATTGTGTATGACCCTAGTGGATCGTATATTAATGGCGGTATTTAATCCCATTTACTACGCACACAATCCTGCAAACTCCCACATGCGCATTGTCACAACAAAAAGCGATTAAATATCTTCAAGCGTCTAACAATGAACTCAACTACCATCCAAAAACACACAACTTGTTTGTCTGTCGATGAATCCAAACAATATGATCATTAAATTTTAAAGATTTTTGATTTTAGTTTAAAAATATTCTTATTCTCTTTATTCCAATACATGTTAATTTGAGACATGTGAAATAGTATGAGTCAAGAATACGATTTCCAATATTTGGAATCAAAAATCCTAGTGTTGAGAAAACCTTATAGGAAATGCACTCGAGTGGATAAATCTTTAACTCCTATAACCAAAAGGTTCTTAAAAGGCTGTCGCACATTATATAAGAATTTAATGACTAAAGTTACCGGATTGGGAATTCAAAAAGTTACATGCACTATATATAGTAGATTTACAGGTGTTATAACTTCTGGTAAGTTTGGACACTGTAAAATGTATCTTTGTAGGTGTTCTATTGGATAGCAAGAACTTATATTAGGAGTGCTATAATGGATGGAAATACTTGGTATGTCCGTCTTTATTTTACATGGTTGTTTGGTCCGCCATGTTTGAATCCCATGGGAGTACCTTCCTTAATGTATTCTAAACTTTCCATAATCAATTGACTTATGGGAATAAGCTTGAACAGACTAATATGAAATTGATTGCAGTCCAATACACACTATACATAAATATATAGTATAAGGATTAGGAAATTATAGTATAGTAAGTATTTTCCGTCGGATTTAAGAAAAAAACTTTTAACAAAGTTGTCTCAAAATACCTCCGGGTCGTTTCCACCCTAGACGATATTTTAAATTACTTTTAGGTGTGAATTGAAATCGATATTAAATCCGTGATCGCAATGGATTTGATATGGTTTCAAAGATTTTGAATTTGTTTTACTATTTTTAACAATTATAATGCAATAACACGTTTAAAGCAAGCATAATAAAAGGCAAATTAAAGATAAGAGCTTTAATAAAAACGTTACACGAAGATTTAATAGAAACGCGAATAAAATCTAAATTGAGCAAAAATAAACTAAAGGGCCAAACTAATTTTTCTAGATGCTAAAAGACTAATAAAAAATTTCAGAAAAAGAATTTTATTTTTTTGACTTTTAGATTTTTTATAATGAATTAAAAACACTTTTAATGAAAAACAATTATTAAAAATGCTAAACGAATTTATAAAATGCTGGGAAAAATATGAAAAGTCTATTGAACTAGTTGGGACTTAAGAAAAATAAGAAAACTGAAAAAGCAATTAAAATAAGCAGTCAAATAAGCTAAAAGGGCTGAAAAGCTAAAACTGTAAAGAAGGGTTAACTATTAAATCTTGCAAAGTATACCTGAAAAAGTCCCCAGGGCAGATGGTGTGAGCGTGTGTGTGTAAGGTTGAGGAGGGTAGAGGTCCAGGGTTCGAGCCTTGCTCACCCTGGATTTCCCCTCTTCCCTTTTTTTTATTTTTGCAAAAACTTTTAAAAACAAAGATTTAAAACAGCTTAAAACTAACAACTTTTGTAAAAGTGACTTTTTGTGAACTCACTAAAGAGCTGGATAAGGGCATATAATTAATGATGAATAACATGACTTAACATAATTTTTGGCTTTTTAAAACAAAACTTAAGAGGAACTTTAAAACTTGAATAAGTGAAATCCGAACTAAAGAGCTACCAGAACAAGTAAAAACTAACTAACCTAATGAGCTAGCCAATCATGAAACAATAATTAAGCAAAGAGAACTAGCCAAAAAAGCAGAAAAGCTCTAATAAGCAAATAAGGAAATGTGGCCTCAAACAGCCAAACAAGCACTTTTGAGCTTAATTTTAGATAAGCAATAGATCCTTATGGCTGTTGACCTATACCATTAAAATTCTTGACATAAAACTTCTAATTAAAATTAATTAAAAACTATTTTGAAAATCAATATATAGCTCAAGAATAAGCTGGATGAGAAAGTCAGTTAGTACATTACTGATTGTAGTTAGTGTGTGTTGGAACTTATTATTAAATGAAAGAACAAAAGACTAATTTGTAGGGACTTAAAACAAACTAATCAATAAGCTTTGTAAACAATAAATATACCATAAAACTAGCAAATTTGGCCTAAACTTTACTCGTGCTCTAATTTTGAAATCCTAAATCTGACTTATACTAGCTGAAATTTCAGCTAGAAAATGGCTGTTTGGCCTTTTTGACTGCTGATACAATTGACAACTTAAGACCAAAACTCAAAACTAAATGATGCAGGCTAAAAGACTTTGTTTCTCCATATTTAAAACACTAAAACAAAAACTAAATAACTAACAACAGCAACTAGAAACAATCAAAGCTTAAGGAGTTTATGGATCTGAGTTATGCCACCGTTTCTAAACAACTACTCACTACTTTTGAAACTTGATTAAATCTAACAAAGACCTTAAAATCTAATTTATAAACTTAAACTTGAGATTTTTAATTCAACCTAAAGAGCCAAATGGCTATGGACAGTACTAACTTAAGTTAATACTGCCATGAGCCAAATACCCCTTTATTTTTTGAAAATGAGCTTTTAAGCTTAAAACAGATTGAGAAAACACATAAAACCTCAAAACAGATTAAGCACAAGTCAAATTAAGATCAATTGAGCAATGAGAAGTAACAAGCTAGTAATAAGCAAATATTGAGAAGTAATAAGCAAATAAGCAGACATTTAACCAATTAAATGAAATTAAGCTATAAAGTGAGAAATGAAATGTACATTATCCCTTGCACCAAACAGGATTTTAAGCTGCTCAACAGAGCTTATCAACAAGCTAGCTTATGAGATAAGCTAAGAATAAGCCCTATATGGCCCCCTTCCCGAATTGGCTTATTCTTACAATTTGGGCTTATTCAATGAACCACTTAATAACAATAAATGAGACAAACTGATTAGCTAAGCTATGGAAGAAAACTTAGCTGAATAAGCAATTGTAGCTTATTTGAGCTTGTTTGAACCAAATGCTTAATAGTTAAAAACAGGAATGTAAGAACACTTGTTAAAAAAAAAACTGAAATTTGTATTAATATTCAAAAAGGTTAATGCATTTAAAAAAAAAGATATTTCCAATAAGCAAAATGAATTCAATAAGCTTAAAACTAATAAGCTACCCTTAAGCTACTCTCTACTCCTAGATGCTGACTTTGTGTGATGTGGCTTCTTTATTATAGCCTTTCAGAGGATGATTCTAGATCCAATGGACGCTCCTCAATCTCTAATCTCGACCCTCCACTCATAACTGCTTCTAATCTATCAAATTTTGGCCCTTGGATCATGTATACGTATCTCAACCAATAGGAGGCTTGAGGATTGCCAGCTTGGCATAAGTGGCAGCCGTGTCAGGGTCTTCTCAGAAGATTACGGATGTAGCCAAGTGTCACACCCCCAAAAAATCGGACAGGCAGCGGAATGGTAACATGGGGGTGCGATTCATAGTCCATAAGCACAAGTCACAGAATAACGACCTCCAAGAGACGTTTAAATAAATTTAACCATTTAGATTATATTAAAATCAGAGTTTACAAAGGATCCCATTATAATGCATAGAACATTTTTTTTACGACTTTGTCGGAATGGTATACAAGTTATTAAGCTTCAAAAACATATCCGACGCGATCAAATGCTTCCCAATGCTCCACTAGCAAATCCCATAACTGAGAATAATACATGCAAAAACGTCAACAATAATGTTGTGTGAATTCATAGGTTTAAGCTCTTTAAATTCAGTGTCTGAAAATAATGTTAAGATATATTGCAGTAAGAAGAAAAGAAGCGTTACGCATTTTCAAAGTGTTATTTTCGTAATTCAAGAAGTGATTTTATGAAATTTAGTATTGTTCAGATCGTGGACCACAAGGATTCGAAGTAATGGTGGGACTAAAGTACGTATGCTCGAAGTCCTTTAAAATCAAGTAAGTTAGACAAGGGAAACACATTTCACAAGTCTAAAATATATAACAGGTATTATTTGCACTAAGCTCATGACCCCGAGCCTGTAACTATATTGGTAACCCCAGCGAATATAGGAGGTTTTTCCAACAACCCTTAACCTTCTCAATGTTAATGACCCGATCTAACTAGTGACCCCAAGTAATGGTGGGGATTGTCTAATCCTGAGAGTTCTATCACTACACGCGAGCTTACTACAATAGCAATTAAAGGTTAAGGATTAAGTAGGAGGACGTCTCGGCATTATCAATTTGTGTTACTGTTGCAAGAATATGCAGACTTGGATTCTGCGATTGGCTTACACTTTGTAAACACGTGTGTTTGTAGTCAAAATCTTGTCTATATTGTCTCGGTTTTCAATTTTAGTATTCACGATCTCAAATCATGTAGTAACAAATCAAACTTAGTAATAAAATAAACATGTAACGCTTAGTATAGAAATCAATAAGTTATGTTGTAAAACGAAGCATGTATTCTCACCCCGAAAAAGTTTATGAAAACATTAAAAGAGGAAAAAGTGGGGCTATGAAACTCACCTTAGAAGTGAAGTGAAGAATAAGTCGATTATTGTGATAACGAAGTAAACGCATGTCACGGAAAATATCCGGAAAGAACTAAGTAGATATCGGGTCGTTATAAGTACTAAGTACTAATAATCTATATATTCTAATAGCTACATCACCATCTAATGTGTTTGTGAAATAATGTTTTTTAAATCGCATCTGATAGATAATAATCATGTATTTGAACTCGTTTTAATCGCGTAATAGGTTTAATCGCCCTTTGTAAAATAAATTTATAAAGTTTAAAACAAGTATAAAATATTATTTATGTGATTCCAAATGTTTTCGCAAAAATTTATAAAAAATGAAAACCAACCTATTATCTCAGGAAAATATGCACAAGTTATAAAGTAGTGTGTAACTTTCTCGTTTTAAGCTCGTTTCTTACGTTTCTTATGTCTATGCTTTCGTATTAAGACGAGTTATCAAAATATGACATTTTTGTATCTTCGTGTCCTTGATGAACATGTTTTTTTACTGTTCATAACCAGTTATAAACTTATTTTTATAGATTTAGTTATCGTAAAACCCTAAATGGCGTATCTTATTCGTTATAGCTCCGTTTTTAACGATTCTTTCGAGTACGTTCTCGTAATTAAAAGTTTTATCATATAAATGATGTTTTCCAAAAATAAATGTCCCTGATGAACAGTAACTTTTATAAAATTTATTTTATAAACCCGGTATTAACGTAAAACGTATATTTGTCATATCTTTTTTGTTATGAATCGGTTTTTCGAGTTTTTTACCTTTTTTGGAATGGACAAGGAGACGTACTATTTTATAAAAGTTATCAAACTCAACTGTTGAAAATCGTACCAAAACAGATTATTATAATTAGTTATACATATTAATTATATATTGTTAATTAGAACTTTTTATCTTAAATTAAATATCATAAAGTCCTCATAATACTTTATTATCATATGTCTTTATATATATAGAGTTCATTAGTCCATATTGTCCAGATTTGTCCATGATCACGAGTTAAAATCCATTTTTACAATGTTTATAATTATCCTAAATGGTGATTTACTATAATAAACATTATGTTTATACATAAAATTGTAAAGTAATAAAAATGATTAGGGTTTTAGATTACTTAGGTAAATGAGAAATGAAATGACCATCAAATCACACCCTTGTGATTTAAACCCTTGCTTGAAAATAAAGGGTGAAAACCCTAATTTTTCCATGAAAACCCTAACTTGCTTTAATCCTTGCTTAACCCCTTTTAACTCCAAATCAAACTTCTAAACAACTAGGGGATATCTTTAGATATGATGTAGGAATGCTTGTAAATATTGTAATTAAAATTTGTATGGTTTGTTTATGATCTTTAAGTTGGGACGTGTATAAGAGAGTAAAATAGGGAGAGATATTGATTTTTGTTAAGTGTTGTGAAGAGTGTGAGTTTATACTAGTAATATATATCCAAGACTAGTCAAAAGTTTACTTGTAAGAGTCATAAGAACTAAGGACGTGATATGGGGGAAGTTTTTGGTCAAAAAGACATTATAGGTTTGGCAGTTTTTGTCTGTTTTTGGTCATTTAAGCTCGTTTTTGGAGGTAAAAGATATGTGTAATTAGGCACTTATCAGTTCCTTATTATGGACATTATCCCATGAAAACATGAAAGATATTTACTAGTTAAATGTATCATGTGTAAAGAAAAGAAAGTATTACTTGAAAATAAAAGTGTAAGTTAAATTCATAAAATGTATACTTACAAGTTGTAGTCTTGGTTAAATTCTTTTTATGGTAAATTCGGCTAGGATGATAACATAGGTAAAGTTTAATAAATTTTGGGTATTGGGTATACAAGTGGGTATTTGTTGAAGCGAAAAAAAAAGTTTTGGTGCTTCCGGGTATGTCTAAACGTATTTAATTGCGAAACGTAACCAATTTATGTAACCGATAAAAATAAATATAAAAAGTTAATTATTACTTTCGTAAAATAATATAACGCTTTCTTGATGAAAACTTTAATTTGTTTGGTGTTCGTTTACGTTAAATGTTGATTTTTTTAGCTTACGTGATTTAACTATAAAATAAGAATTAAAAGTAAACGCGCACGAGACTAAAAAATAAATAGTGAAATAATGACGAAATTAATGACGTCATAAAATGACCTGAAAATACGAAATGTTACAGTCTCCTCTGGTTAGAAGAGCCTTGTCCTCAAGGCTCAAGTCGCGACACTTGACGAAGGTACGGGTTTAGTGAAAAGATGCGGATATTTCTTCCGGAATTGTGTTGATGAAGAGGTGTAGGTTTTAAGGTGACTACTCTCAGCATGACATGGTCTTTCCCGAATGCATAGGTAATCAGTCTATGCACCAAATATACATAGGTGATTAGGCTATGTATATTTGAGGGCCAACGATGCAATGCTCATTTTCGTCAAAATAGTGTGATGTATGAAATGGTATCAAATAGTTTTATAACGTAATGAAATAGTCAATAAAGTGAACGTGAAGTAGTTCATAGGGTGACAACAAAATGGTTTATAGGTTGACATCGAGATTGTTTGTAAAGCGATAGGTCATAACAAGTATAAAGAATATCCAAACAAACGCAGAAGAGAGTAGTCAAAGAAAATGAACGTAACGATTTATTCCAAGTCAACAAGCGAAAACGTATAGAAAAAAAAAATAAAGAGTCGTATTCTTAAGTAGTGCTCCAAGTGACACGTATGAGGTGACAATTAATGCCGTACTGCCCATCAACTGGAAGAGCTAAAAACGATGGATTACGAAACAACATGGGCGAGTCAAAACGCGACGCTCGCGAGCGCGCGAGAGTATAGCCAACTTCGGATGCGAATGGTAAAGCAACTATGGAATGTACAAAATATGTCGAGTTTTCGATATCATCAAAAGGGAATAAAGTGAAAGTGCAGTAAACGATCATAGTTTAATCGTAAGAGATCAAAAAAAATTAGTCCCTTATGTATTAGGTCCCTTAATAATACCCAGTATGCCAACGCTCAAGGAGTAAAATGAGAATCAGGAAGTATATAAGCAAAATCAGAGTGATCAAATATTTATATAAGGGATCGAATAAAGGTAAATAGCAGACCGTCATAAGGGAGACGTAATAAAGTGAATTCATAAACAAGTATTAAATACTCGGGACCCATTAAAAGTATAAGATCTAAAGATTAGTAGCATATAAAGAATCGAGAGCAATGCGCCAGCACGAATACAAAAACAAGGGAGATACTCTAAATTTTGAAAAAAAACATGGTCATAGTCTAGGTTTTGAGAACGACCTAGTTCTCTATGACCCGAGCTCTGATACCAATTTGTAACACCCCCAAAAATCACAACCGTGTTTTAATTCGAAATACCACTAAGGGGGGTGCTACTTCATAAGTCATAAACCGCACATGTATAGAACACACCTCTATAGAGACGTTGTAAAGTAAATTTCTCACTCATCTCTATATTAAAATCGGATTACAAAGGGGCCCTAATTATAATGCAATAGAAAACATTTTGTTTAAAAAACGTTGTCGAATGGTACTTTAAGTTATGAAAGCTCTCTCAAATATATCCGCGCACTCTAATGCTCCCAATGCTCACTAGCAAAATAATAACCTGCAAAAATACATGCTAACGTCACAATAATGTTGGTGATTGCATAGTTTAATAAAAGCAGTAATGATCAATTTTTAGAAATATTTCAGAAGAAAAGTAGCGTTCAGTATTTCAAAGTATGATTAGGTAAATCCGAATAGTATTTAATAAAAATCAGAAGTATTTAAAAGTGGAACCACAAAACTTAAGTAATAGGTGAAACTAAGACAGTACTCGAATCAAAACAGTATTAGCAACTATGTACGTATTCCATAGTCCGAGAATAGGTATTATTGCCTAACCTCATGAACATCGAAAGCCGGTCTTCGTAATTATAAGGGACAATTGGCACTCGAGTTCGTAATAAGAGGAATTGCACCATAATTCGTATTATAAGGAATTGCACCATATTCGTATTAATAATGTAGTTTGCACCATTAATCGTATTTATAACAGGATTCCCCAGATGTCGTAATTATAAGATTTGGCACCATATTCTTATTATAAGGATTTGCACGAGTTCGTGGCTCTTAGCAATAGCATTTCATGCCAGTAATCTGGATATCATACAAATTTGAAAACAACTGTGGTCCAATAGAAGCAACAATCATGTCCTAAATTCACAGGGTTTCCTATATAGGTATTCAGTGATCTCAAATCATGTAGTAAACAAATCAAGCTTTAGTAAAAATAGTCAGGTAACACTTACGTATAGAAATCAATAAGTTTATGAAGTAAAACAACACGGATTCTAACCCCGAACACAGTTTTATGATAACCATTAAATGGTGAAAAGGTGGGGTAATGTAACTCACCACAGTGGATGGAATCAACACAGTAAATCACAAATGAAAAAACGCGTCACGAAATAGTCCGAAGGCAACCTATATAAAATATAAGTCTAGATACTAAGTACTTTCGATAACTAATACCAATATATATATTCAATATAGCTACATTCCAACCATCTAATGAGTTTGTGAAATAATATTTAAAAATAGGCATTAATATATATAATCTGTGTGTTGTACTTGTATAATTGAATATATCATTCAATTGACTTTTGTAAAATAATATTTATAAAGTTTAGGACTTATAAATATTATATAAATGATTCTAAAAATGTTTCACAAAAATTTATATTAAAAACGAACCAACACTATTCACCTCAGGAAATAGTGCACAAGTTACAAAATAGTGCATAAACTTCGCGTTTCAACCCCGATTTGCATGTTTCTTACGCCCATGTTTTCGTATTTGAAAGATATATCATAATTTTACACTTTCATATTTGAGCTCTTTGATAAACAATACTTATTAACTGTTCATGAGGAGTTTTATAAATTTATTTTTTTATAGGGAGTTAAATCTTCGTGAACCCGAAAAAACGTCGTATCTTAGTCGTTATAGGCTCTGTTTTTAAGCGATTCTTTCGAGCAAGCCGGTCTCGGAAATTAAGTTCTAGTTATGTATGATGTTTTTCCAAAAATAATATCCCATAATGAACAGTAACTTTTATAAAAGTATAATTATCGTAAACTCGTAATTAGCGTATCTCCTTCGTATAATCGATCGGTTTTCGAGTTCTTTATATGCTTTATCGTGCATGAGACATAGTATTTTATAAAAATTTTAAGTGGGAATGGTGTAAAATTTCGAACCAAAACAGTCCCTTTAAAATAAATAGGTATTTATGTATATAAACTTGTTTTAATTAGTTTTTATCTTAAATAAAGTACCATAAGTCCTCTATAAAACTTGTATCATATGTCTTATTTATTATAAGGTCCATTAGTCCCTTTTTGTCCAAGTCTTGTCTATAATATCAAGTCTTTTACCATACTTTCACTTATTTGCCATAACTTTTAATAAGTAAACTTTTTAACTCAATTAACATTTTATAAAGAACATTCCAACACATTGTGTAATACTTATAATCAAGCATATAATCGATGATCTTGTCATCCACAATAACATATAAAAAGTATATAAAACCAGATCACTAGTAAAATCCATTTTACATGTTATTAAGTATCCTAAATGGTGATTTGCTATATAAACCTTATATATACATAAAATCATGAAATTAAATAAATGAGGGCTTTTAGATAACCTTAAGGCTTAACCAAGCATTTAAACCTCCATGGTATGCCTTAGATACGATGTAGGATCACTTGTAAATATGTTGAATGAAAATTGTATGGATGGTTTTGTGGTTTTTTATTTTGGGACGTGGGATTAATGAAGCAAAATGGAGAAAAAAGTGTGTTAATTTTTTTGTTAAGGAAATGACTTGAATGAGTTTATCTTTCTATATGTATAAGTTGTAAGTATTATGACTAGTCAAATGTATATTTAACAAATACCAAAAAGACATAATGAAGCTAGGGGGCGGCAATATAGAGAGCAAAATAGAGGGAGAAAGTGGTCAATACACTAGTCTTATAGTCGCAAGTTTTATTAACTCTAATAGGGTACATAACTAGCTCTTTAACACTGTTTCTTGTTCCTTAATTATGGACAGTATCCCATGAAAAACATTGAAATATTTACTAGTTAAAAATGTATCTTGTATAAAGATAAAAAGTAGTACTTAAAATAAAAGTGTAATTAAATTCCATAAAAATGTATACTTAACAAGTTGTAGCCTTGGTTAAATTCTATTTTATGGTAATTTGGAATAGGATATAACATAGGTAAAGTTGTATAATTTTTGATATTTGGTATATAAGTGAGGTATTTTGTTGAAGAGATAAAAAAAAAAGTTTTGGTGCTTTCCGGGTATGTCGAATACTAGTTAATTGCGAAACGTAACCAAGTTATGTAACGCGCTGCGAGAGCGGCGGACGCCGTATATAAAGTTAATTATTACTTTTCGTAAAATGAATAATACACGCTGGTTCCTTGAGGAAAATTGTTAATTTGTTTGGTCCGTTACGTTTTAAATGTTGATTTTTAGCTTACACAATGTAACCATGAATTAAAATTAAATTATACGCGCAAAGACTAAAAAAAATAATACGTGAAATAATGACGAAATTAATGTGACCGTCCATAAAATGACCTGAAAATACTAAAATGTACAACGCCGAAAAAACCGCGCCCCGACTTATTTATTTTAAAAAATTAATATTTTTGTCAACTCGGCAGTTTGTTCATTTCCTTGAGACGGACTGCGTTTTTTCTTACACATTTCATTAAACGTTTTAAATAATATTTAGTGTGAAGGAAATAAAAAAGGTCTGCCAAGTGAAATCCCGAGCCAACGTTGGCGGTTTTATTTAAGTACAAGTTTGGTGGTCTACAATCTAAAAGGGAAAAAAGAGGACTTTGTTTGGTCAAATGACCAACTAAGCAAGTATAAATACAAATTTACGTAACAATTTTGCTCCTCGATAAAACACAACACACTAAGAATTTTTGTCTTCCTCTCCCCTGCCTCCCTTATCCGCCGTCCACCACCACCATAAACCAGCCGTGCGGTCGCACAGAAAATTACATGCACGAACGAATTCGATTAAATTTTCGTAATCCCTCACGATGCTACCTATTGCCACTAAGATAATAACACATGCCAATGGTTTATTTTAGGAAGTTGAATTTCGGGTTCAATCCGTGAGTTTCGAGTATAAGAGGTGTAAAAATGGTTATATTAAATAATTATCGAAATGGTTTTGGCGTCAAAAGCGTTTCGGCGTCATGTGTTTGGGTTGCGTTCGTAGGTTCAAACCACAAGGAAGGCCGAAAACAACACCTTGTGTGTTGGTGTAAGTATTCTATTTATCATTTGTTTCGTTTGGTTTGTTTATTTGATTCGATTATGTATATTATATGTGATGAAATCCGAGGTCTTGCGTCGATTAGATTAGTTATGAAATGGGTTGATTGATTGATATGGATTTGTAGATGTAGGTTTACTAGTTTGATTGGGAGGGAATTTTTGGTCGAAAAATATTTTCGCGGCTTTTTGTATGTCTCAAAAACGAGAGAAAGTATTGGCACGGAAAAGAGGTTCGAAAAATCAAAAAAAACAATTTTTAATTGTAGAAATATGATAGTTCTTATTTTACGAGCGTTTCGGTAATTCGATACGCCCCTAACTCCTCATAAACGAAGAAGTTACTCAGAAAATAAAGTTAAAAACTTATACTCTTTCAAACAGCTATATTGCAAAATGCTAGTTGTGTCAGGATTTTTAAATGCGCGTATTTTGAGTAACTTTCGATCCGTTTCGGCATTACCGGCCGAAACAACGCAAGTTACTCGGAATGACATTTTACTTTTCCGCGAGATTTGCTAGTTTTAAACTCGAGTAATAACGGGTCAAAACCCAAGGTGAAATTCTGCGTTTTTATTAAAAATAATACAAGTTCCTGCAGAAACTTGCAGGGGCATTTTGGTCATTTTTGTCGAGTTTCGAGTCTCGGCTAAAACAAAAAAGTTGTTCGGAATGTCGTTTTGCATAAAATCTCTTTTGAGTCCGAGTCCGTGAAATGTGATATAGCGGGTCGTTTTGAGAGGTCAGATTTATATATATATATATATTTATATGTTATATTTATATGATATATTATATATATATATATATATATAGTATATATATATAGTATATAATACAAGATCAAATGAAAAAGACAAATATTCGTGAGAAGTATAAAAATATTTTTTTTTTAAAGTTCTCGAAAAATTTCTAAAAAATTCCACAACACCGAGCAATGTGGTAGCATGAAAAAGCTGTGAAAAAGTTTTTCTAAAGTGGATAGTTTTTGCGAAAAAAAAATTATGAAATAAAAAACTTTGTGCATTAAATCGTTTTTTTTCAGCAAAATTCGTTGTTTGTACCCTCTGTCTGTTTGACTTTTTTTGCATCAAGAATTTATATTGCAGGGCATCAAACTAACAATAAAAAATTGGCAATCAAAATTTTGTCACAAAATTTATTTTTTTTTGTGCATTAAAAAAACTCAAAATTAGAATAAATTCGTTTACAAAAAGTTTTTATTGACCAACATACCTGATTTTTAGATGATGTGGTTTACTTTTAAAAGGTCAAGTACTTGAAAAAAAAAATCTTTTTTGTCCTCTCTATCTATATTTGTCTTTTTATTTACCTTCATCATATATATATATAGTATAATATATATATATATATATATATATAGATATATATATATTTATTATATATATATAATATATTATATAGATAGAATGTCAAAGTCCAAGAAGTCTAACGTATGACTTGTGGAAAGTCAACGGATTTAATACTAAATTGTCGGTATGTTAATGAAAAATAATAAACGTTATTATATTATTACAAGGAGAACGTTTTGGACTTTAACGATGTTATGATCGACGAAGATTCTGAAAATAGTAACTTTCGTAATATAACGGACATAATCCAGTATGGGTAATTATAACCAAATTAAAGCGTCGGTGGCACTAGGTAACTAAATATTATTATAAATATCATTAGAAGAAACAGACCTACTAAAAATGGTAACATTCCGAAAAAGTAAACTTTGTAAAAAATAGAAAGTTTCCGAAAAGTGAAAGTTGTGATTAAGCACTTAAATAATAAAAAAAAGAAAGAATCATAACCAATTAAGTTTATTTCGGATTTAGGACGCGCAGTGGATTTCCTCCAGCACATGTTGTATGTATACTAATTAGTTTTAATAGTTTGCAATATACCACTATCGAGCGACTTCATTGTATAGTAATCGAGCGACATAAATTATAGGTCACGGTTGAGCTCGTCGTTGAGTAGTTCATGATTGTTTCGGTTATTTGATCTTCGGCTTCGATCAAGGGCTTTTGAACTATTTTAAATGTTTTTAAACCCGCGAGGGGGATACTTGTTGTTTTGTGAAATGAGAACGCAATATGTTTTGATACTAAATAGGAATTCCAGTCACTAGTGAGTATAAGGCCTTTTAATGTGTTACCGTTAGTGCCCTAGGTTGCAAGTGAACCTAAATTCATTAAATAGTCTATTGGGTTTGCCCAGCCGTGTCCCGGGGTTTGAATCCGTAGGTGAGCACCCTGAAACGACATTTGTGGTGTAGTTTTAAGGGAATGCATACTGCCCGTCATTTTTCGTCCCACAGATGATTGTGTTTGTTTCGGTACACGGCTCATGTTGTGGAATTCCAGTATTTATATTTTAATGTGACTTTCCGAGCAATGTTATATTTTTGTTGAACCAAATATGCTTCTAAATTGGTATTTGTAATCTCGATGAATTCACACCAAACGTTTTGTTGACCTTTTTAAAGCATGTATCTCAGTTAGTTCATGGATGGCTTGGACATAAACTCGATACAAGGACGAGACTCGTGAACTTGTGTCAATAAATATAGAAATATTTAAGAAATGAAGTCAGATTACTTGCAAATAATAAATTTCCTATGAATAGTTCCGTTGGGACCTTGTACTCTGATTCTTTTCAAACGAAATAAATATAATTTATTTAACAAACTCTCTTTGATAGTTTGTTTGTTATACTTGTAGATTGTTATCGAAAGTAGCAACCCCATCTGTGGTATTTCGCTGCATAATCGTATTTGGAGGTGTTACAGAATGGTATCAAGAGCACTGGTTATAGCGAACTAGGTCTTTTTTCAACGCCAGGACTATAACTGTTTTTGAAAAAATTTACGAGTCGTTCACCGTTGTCCGATATCCGCGCGCGCATCGTTCTCGATCCCTTATGTGTCTTATGTGGTATATTTGATTGCATATTATGTGCGTAACAAGTGGGTGCCACTTGGTATAAGTAGAATTAATTATATATGTGTATATATACATACGGAGCATCCTTCAATGGTGACGATTAATATATTATCTTGAAATTCGCTTCTTTGCGAAGAGTTTAAATTTCTTTAAACATTTGATGCGATACCGACTGAATAAAATCATTTGATACGGAGTGAATCACGTTGTTATATGATTATCTTCGAAACTTTTTAGCGACTTTACTTTTTATCTTTTTGTTGATGTCCGAGTCGTCATAGTTTTTGTGAGCCCATTGGGTATTTATTGTTCGAGGTCCAGTCTGAATATTTTCCATGCTTTTAAATCGCAAGAAAAACATATATAAATCGCATATGTTGTTTCGTAACCTATTGTTTTGAAATTTTCCAGTTGATGGGAGTGTGACTTTAATATGTCATCCCATGAACCCTCATTATTTTGGAAAAGGACTATTAACTTATTCTCGCGTAATGCGACGTTTGGAAACGTCCGTCTTTGGAGCTTTCGAATAAACTTGGTGTGTTCGCGTTTCAATCCTCTCGTATTGACCTCTACTTAGTAAGTCATGAAATGTTTGATTCTGGAAATCTATGAGTTTTTGGGTTTGAAAGAGTGTTAAGACATTGGGTTGGCTTTGTATTGGCGTTTGGAGGAATTAAAATGGTGTTTAGTTGGATTTTGAAATGGATTTTACGGCAGTTGTAACCAGCAGGTTGTGGGGTTGATTGTGACTTATTTTTGGTCTTATGGCACCTGGGAAATCCAATTTAGATGTTGGTACATGTTTAAGGTACATGTGGTGAGTTGAATAGAATTTTAACTCTCCCGGGTAAGTGAGATATCGTCGTTTTTCTAAAACTAGTCAAATCTGGTATACCGTTGGGAAAATGAGTATAACTTCATATTTTTTTCATAACTTTTCAAAAGAAAATTTAGGTACCTGTAGAAGGTTCTTAGGGCTATCACCTCCAATTGGTTTCACATCGAAAGCATCAATAAATTTTAATTACGCTCATTTTCGTAAACTGCAAAAAATTTGTCAAAATTTCTTTGGGGACTGCTTTGGCATAGCAGCTTGTTGGATACGTTTCAAAATATTTTTAGTCTATGAAGATCTGGGAAATTAGACTAGGATGTAGAGAAACCTCTTAGGTGCATGTAGGAATTCGGATGGAGTCATATCGACGCCCGATGAATGAGATATCGTCGAAATGGCAAAACTAGTCAAAAATTAAGACTAGAATTTGAATGAGTAGTAAGTTTAAAACTTATTTAGCAACACCTAAATATGTAAAACTGTAAGTTCTAGATATTGAACAAACTTATAATTTAGCGGTCGTTTCGGCTTTTGCGGACGCACAGTTTAGGAGATACACTCAGTTTAGTGGAGCGATACAATTTTTTTTGGAAAAATAGAGGCTTTGATAAATAGGGGTAAAATGGTAATTTCACCTTGGATCCAAAACTTTTTGGGCAGTGGGCCCTATGCTTCTGGAAATTAGGCTTGAAATGCTTTTCGTAGATGAAAACCTCATACTTTTATCGTCCACAGACTAGTAAGCAGGAGGATTACAAGAATTAGGTTTATTGGATTGAGGTTATTGTCGCCTCAGAGTTTTATCTTATCACCGGCGTGGTGATTATGCACTCTTTAGCTATTACTTTTGATTTAGAACTCTAGGAGAGTTCATGTATATGTAGTTTGAGTATTGGAAACTTAGAACTGTTACGGTTGGATGTATTGGCTTTGAAATCCAATGATGTATCCTTTTTTAGGGGAAATTGGCATATATGTATGTTATTTTCGGCATCGTTATTACGATTGTTGTAAATGTTTTCGGTTATGAGTTAGGAGGAGGTGCCATTGTATATGTTGTACTATGAGTGGAGCCTGGAGGTCGTGGGTACCCCCGAGGCACTCGGCTTGTGTGAGATTGATTTGACACCGAGTGTTGGGTGGCTTCGATTGGCGAATCTTTCGCATGTGTATGTTACTTGTTTGCATGGTCTATGAGTGGGTATTATTATTTTTGGTACTTGTTGTGACTGTTGACCAAACTATATTAAATGATGTTTTGTAGTTTGATGGTTTTAAAACTGCGTATCGCAATGACGAATTTGTGTGTTGAACAAATGTCGTTGCGTGAATTGTACTGATTTTGTTGTATAAACTGTTTGTGTAAACAATGGAAAAATGTGTTTTCAAATTTCATAAACTGACCCTATGGTGTTAAATAAATCTTCTTTTCAATATATATATATGTGTATATATATATATATATACATGTGTGTGTGTGTTGTGGTTGTAATATGTTATATATATATATAAATAAATTTATAATATATACATATTATAAATATATATATATATAATATATATGTGTGTGTGGATATAGTAGATGTGATGTGTGTATATATATATATATATATATAATATATAAATTTATATATATATATATATATATTATATATAGAGGATAGATAATTTATGTATAATATTTTATGGCAGGTTTTAAAATAATAATATTGATGATGATGATTTATCTGCCTTTTCTTTCCTTGTAAATCAATCATGGTTTTTTAATTTTTTAATTTTTAAATTTTTTTATGCCGAAAAATAACTGTTACGCGGGGTAGCTCGTAGTAATAAAAGGATGTTTTGACGAGGATGGACATGATGTCGTTTGGTCCTCAATTATGCATAATTTAGGAAGAACCACGCTATGTCGGGTAAATCGTCACCCTTAAAATGCTTGATAATTGGGATAAATGTTTGGTTCAAGTCTTCGGAAGGAGAAAATATTCTTACCCTACTACGGATTCTTATGCAAGTAACCCTACTCCTATTGACTGCATGGAGAGAGTCTCATGCGAGTCGTTGTGACCGAGTCGTCCAGAAGAGGAAATACCTACGGTATTGCTCGGAACGAGTGTGTCTAGAAAGGAGTGAAATCTAGTTTGTGGTAATGTAGATCGGCGATTGTTAGGGAGACGTGTCAAGACCAAGTATAGTGGGTATGCTGGTAAGCAATGGTAGATCCGAGCTATCAAGGGTGTAAACCTGATACTGAAACTGAGAAGGGATCTTCATGGAGATGTAAAGATTCCTAAGGTGGGTGGAAGCTAAGAAGGTTAGTCCCAAAGATGAAAAATAAGAAATGGAGAAGACTTCTCCTACATAAGATATGCGTTGCCTTTGATGTATCAACTAATGGTTGTGAAGAAGACTTCTTTTCCCGAAATGGAGAGTAGTGATAATGTAGTTTGTAATATACCTTAATCGTCAAGGATTAGAATAAGACACTATACGATACTTGACCCACGGTCAGGTGTAGTGACCCTTACTCCACGACGTGCCGACTCAAGGGCGTGAAGAGTGGCGAATTGATTGGAAACTCTAGCAAAATGGTGACGTCCGTTCCCATTACTGGAGGGACAACCAACATAACCAACGCCTTAAGTCGAACGGTATTAAATTAGGAATGTGAGTGATTATTTTGATTCGATGATTTGATTCATCTGGGATATTACACGATGTATTGGGACCAAGCCGATTGTGCTAGTCGCCATGTGAAAACGTTGGAATCTTTGATTTTCGTCGAACGAGCAATAAGTCCATGATGCTTAACTGTTTTCTTGATTGTTTTCGATTTGTCTTTCGACAATATGTGTTATATAGCGGGATTATCACCGCCGAATTATGTGAAAAATGCGCTTTATGTCGCTTTTGTGTGGCCGTGATGTGGCATAGGACGTGAGTGAATGGGTATACTTACCCGAATGAAGATGAAGGTTAGTTTGAGAGGTACACAAGCCTAATAATCCATTGTCGATCGTGGCGTGTTAACCCACAAGCATGACTATGGTTGGCTAAAAGCTAGCCGTGATTTAGTCGAGATCATTTCCAAGAAGCTTGGCCATCCGGCAAGCCGGGTATAATGAGCAATCTAATCGGTTGGGTATGAACCCGCGTGATGAGCATAGCCATAGCTGAGGCTTCCTAATAAGTAAGCACGGTTATTTTTCTAAGACTTATAGAAAGCAAGCATGATTGTTGCTAAGGGTGATAATGAGCAAGGGTGATAAAGTGCCTAAGTAAAGCTAGGTAGAAATATAAAGTCATTTTAAAATGACGAATAGGCGAATATGTGCTTATATGATTATGTGGTTATGTGTAATGGTGCTATAATGCGTTTGATGGAGTCGTATGTACTCCGGACTATTTTTCGCAACCGGTGGTGCATCGTTGAATGAGACCGGGAGGGCGATGTATGTTTTGGTTTTGGATAGTGACGTATATTTTGGTTTTAATTGTTGACGTATGTTTTGGTTTTGGTTAGCAACGTATGTTTTGGTTTTGTGTAATGGTGTGCGTTTTGTTTTGTTGGAATGATCACCAAACTAAGATTTGGGTTGATCTTTCGTTTAAGGTCTTTCGTTTAAAAACGACGCGATTTATGTTTTCTTGAATATGTTTTGTGGCGTATTTTTGTCTCTCGTGATAAGAGCGATTGCGATTGTATTTTCGATCTTGCTAATGTAATTTATCATTTATTTCGTTGACATTTTTATAAAAGTTATTCACTAAGTATTTCTATAAAAGTATTTCCATAAAAGTTATTTTATAAAAATATTCACTGTTACAGATCTGATATATTAAGGGAGATATTTTATAAAGATAGTACTTTTCATGACGAATCCAAACATGTAAGAAACTAGAAAAACGGATTTAAAATGAAGGTGATACGTTATTTACAAGTTTAAGTTAAAAAATATTTTTATAAAAGTAAATTTATAAAAATAGGTTACTGTTCATGATGTATATCTGGTAGGGAAATAATTTTCCTGAAAAAGCTACTTAATTACGAAGACGTGGACCTAGGAATCACTAAAAACCGAATTAAAACGAACGAGATACAATTAAAATACGATTTAATAATTAAAGTTATAGAAAGTATTTTTTATAAACTTTCACTTATTGTTACTGTTCATAACAGTACCAAACCATATTACAAACATAAAATTTGATTAGACTTTTCTAATACGAATCCATACATACAAAGAACAAGCAAAACGGATTAAATATGAGTAAGTTATGACTTTTGGAAGGTTACGACAATTAATTATATAAAAGTAGTTTTATATAATTTTATAAAAACAATTAAAACTAATGTTCATCAGGGGCATAAATATAATAAATATAATATTTTGATATAGTTTCTTAATACGAAACCGAGGACATAAGAAACACTTGAAACGAAGTTAAAACAATAAAGAGACGAGGTTTATAAAACCGTATGCAGTATCTTCACTTTTGTGCACTATTTTATAAAAACAATTAAACCATATTAAATAATTATAATATAAAATCAATCAAATATTAAAACATGTATTATTAACAAACAATCAATTGTGAGACGAAAACCGCACTTTATCTTACGGATACAAATACAACCACCTTTATTCAATAAAGTACTGTTTAAACATTGTTTTGACATTTTAAACTAAACAAAAACAATTAGGTGGTGTTGAAAAATATAACTATGATGTAGTATATTAAGTACATTTGTACACATACAACCTATAATTTAATTAGTTGCTTCGTCTTATCCGAGACGTTTCCATTCACTTGATTTCATATACACCAGTTTATATCCTCAAAGGTTTAGTTCATAGCCCTTATATTTACTATATCAATTGATTTAAACCAACTTTAAAGGGTGAGAAACATGCAGTTGTATTTAACAGAATTGGATGCACGTTTATATTTAATCATGAATTACATGTTTGCCTAAGTAGCGATAACCCCACTGTACCCATTATTCATGAACTGTCAATTACTTGTGTGAGCGCGAATGTTAAAAATAGCTCTATTTGGGAATAGACATCAACCATCCGAGGTGAGTAGCTCTCACTGGTGTCCACAAGTGAACCAACGGATGTCGACCATGGTCATATTTAGGGATGTTTCGGGTTGAACAACATCACGGGCAATGTGCAATATTATAATATTGCATTCATACATGTAGCCTAGCTTCAGTGTCATGAACTAGGGGAAACATAAATACATTTTGTGATAGGTGTACAGGTTGCATAATCACGGGGAAATCTTTTGCGGTCCTACATTATATTTTACCAATAAACCTATGTATACCCCAACTTTATATTTTTTGACAGTTTTTAAAGCATGTTTATCTCAGTCTAAGAGTACAATAGGCAAAGAGATACATTGGTGGTCAATCATTTTGGAGTCATTGCATAAAGATTTAGAGGCATTACATTTTGGGGGTATTTGTTATGATTTAAAAACATTACATTTTCAAGGGTGAACAAGTTAAGCCGTTGAGTTTTTGTAACAACATTTATTAAATCTATTGTATCATTTTCAAACGACTCTTTTGAGGTCGTTCTCCATATCTTTGTGCTGTTGCTCTAGTGAAGTAACGCTCCCGACTCATTAATTCGCTGCGACCCAATTTGCGGGTTTTGTTGGGGGGGTGGGTTCACAAGGACCATTTTAATATTTTGGTGGTGATTGGTGAAAACTAATATGTACTAAATATCTCAATACATATTTGGCTTATCAAGAAAGATGTGTAAATACTTATTTGCATTATTTGGTCTCGTCAAGGAAGATTGAAAAAAACGAAAGTAGTTTTTGGTTATACACTTCTTTTGTACCAATTTTATTAAAGCTTATTGATTGATACCATATTATTGATATCTAAAAGTACTACTAGTTTTATTATAAGCTTATTAAAAACTATACGGATTTGGTTTAGGCTATACGAACCCACGACCCAAAAGGACCCCATAAGTCGGGCTTATTGTGGCCCCTTTGTTGATCTGACTTATTTTCATGGTTTTTGATATAGCTTATTTTGGTATCTAAATGTACACGTAGCTTAATGGTCTAAAAATAAGCTTCGGATAGCTTAATTTGGGCTTAAAGGGCCACAACCCAATAAGCTAAGCCCAAACCATGGCTTAGTCTTAGTACGTGGGCCTTGGCTTATGTTATGGCTTATGCATTGAACTTATTTTCTTAATGAGCTTTGATATTGGGACTAAATCAGACTTAAAAACTAATAATATTGTGTTGGACTACTATTGGGCCTTAAGACCCAATAAGCAAAAACTAGTTAATTAAAACGCTTAAAACGGATTTTTGAAAGTGAATTATATATAAATTTGGATAGTAAGATAGTCGTTTGGAGAAATGCGTCTTGATAAACGTCACGAAATATAGATTTTGGGAATTTTGCCAAAATTGACTTATTTAACGAAAAGTGTGTGGAAAATGAGGCTTAAAAACTTGAAAAACGTTTTATAAACAACCGGGTCAAGTCGAAATTTTATAAAAATATTATCCTTAAAATATTTGACAAAAAGTTCTTACTATCTTAAAAATCCGACAAAAAACTGAAATAATAAAATATTATTATTTTAATAAATCGACTAAAAGACGAAAAATATATTTTATAATTTTATAAATTTTAAAACTTCTCTAAAGTGTTTTGTGTAATTAAAGCATCTCATATTTTTTAACCAATACAATTAAACTAGATAACTTAAGGTTACTGGATAGATTACCGGAATATATTTCATAATATCTATTATCTAAGTTTTGTTATATTTACTTGTCTATTTTCCATAAATAGTATATGTGTATTATATCTAATATACGCACTTTGGCATATTTTCTTCAAGTCTAAATCACCAACCACTACACAACCGATACTACCAAAAGCAGTAATGCAAAACGTTTTCAAAAACTCATATGCATCAATTTCAGAAAACACATTTCAACCATATATTAACTCGATCAAATTGCAACATCCGTACTCGGAAGCTCGTTGTACGCCGTTGTTTGACTATTATACTCTTTGCTACTTATCATCTTTTTTAAGGTGAGTTCTCGTAGCCTCACTTTTAAACTCTTTTTCGTTGGGGAAAATGATACTCGTATATATTTTCAATGCTTTTACTTCTATGCAAAATTTTATTCTTTGGACAAAATGCTAGCTAGTGCCTAGATTTACGTGTTACGAAAATGCTATTGAAGGTTAAAAGAATCTAATCACAATCTATTTATGCAAAGTTCCATAAAAAGATGAGTTTGTACATACACATGATGATTATGTACCTACGGATGATGAAACACATGATATAGATGATGAAGAATATGATCGTATTATTGAAGACATGTATGATGAGGTGAATGTGGAGTTGAAAGGCGTAGAACTCACGGATAAAGGGAAAGGTGATGAGGAGATGACTAATGCTAAAAATGTAAATACTTAGCTCGAGGAAGTTAATCAAGAGGTTACAACTACTACTGATCCTGCAAAGGTTGCAAGTTCTAGTCGTTCTGATTCATCTAACGATGGTAGTATATTTCTCAACCTTGATAACATTTCCTCAGACGAGACATAGATTATTTTGATGTTGGATGTCCAAGTTCAACATGAAAATCCAAGTTTACAACTGCTCACTATACATATTTTAGTAAATCTTGAACTCTCTGGTATAAAACCAATCCCTGAAATTGTCACAGCTGCCCCTGCAACAAACATTCCTCCACCTATTCCTCCATTCAGCTCTTACTCTCAAAACTAAACACTGATCCCAATACCAACAACAACAAAAGCTACAACCTTAACTTCTGTAGTTACAGAATCTAAAACCCTTTCTACTACCCATCTTAGAGTATCTGAATTGGAAAAGGAAGTCTAATTGCTCAAACAAGTTGATCACTCTATAGCACTTCTTGCAACAATCAAATCTGAAGTTTCGACGGCTGTAAAAGAGTACCTTGGAACAAGTCTGGGAGATGCTCTTCATAAGGTGCTCTAGAGACATATGGCAGAATTCATTAAGGAACACTCCGTTCCAGCAGATGTCGTAGACGTGCTCGAACAGCAACAAAAACCTAAGAAAAATGCTGCATATATCCTAAGAATCACAATGGAACAAGCAAGCAAACAACAAGAAGCTAAATACATTATCACTTCATCTGATAAAGCTGCACTGAAAGAATTTGATCAGAAAAGAACCTTGTTCGAAACAATGACTAAATCCAAGTCATTTGACAGAAATCCCAAGCATAGGGCTCTATATCACTCTCTCATGGAGTCAATTATTGAGGATGAAGATGCCATGGACAAAGGTGTTGCTGACAAATTGAAGAAAAGAAAGCCAGATGATGCTGAAAGAGATGAAGACACTCTTGCTAGACCAGACCAAGGGTTAAAGAGAAGGAAGACGAGTAAAGACACTGAACAATCAAAGAAGGTAAAGTCAACTGATACCTCTAAAGGCACCACCAAATCTCAGCCAAAATGTACTGACAACTCTACTTAATTAGAGGAGACAGTGTTTAAATCTGTAGATACTCAATTGCCTCAGAATCTAGGAGATGACATGGGTAAGACTGATGAACAACCCAATGTTTAGGCTGCAACAAAGACTGACAAGTCCAAATGGTTCAAGCAACCACCAAAGCCTCCTAGTCCTGATCCTGAATGATCCTGAATGGAACACAGGCAAAACAGTTGATGATGGACCTACTCAGAATTGGCTTAGTGATCTTGTTAAATCAGAAAAACCTTCTAAAACGTTCAATGAATTAATGAGCACTCCTATCAACTTCACTGCATTTGCCATGAACCGCCTACAGATTAGTCATCTAATAAAAACTGACTTGGTAGGTCCGGTTAATAATCTTCTCAAAGGCACTTGCAAGAGTTATGTGGAACTCAAATACAATATGGAAGAATGTTACAAAACACTAAATGATCAATTAGACTAGAACAACCCTTAACGAGATAGATATCCATTCGACTTAAGCAAACCGCTACCTCTGGTTGAATCTTAAAATCGTTTGATTGTCCCGGCTAACTACTTCTTCAATAATGATTTGGCATACTTTTAATGAGGAAGCACCGACATAACATACACGACTTCTTTAACCAAGATGAAGGATGCTAAGTATGACTTGCAAGGAATTGAAGATATGGTACCCAAGTTATGGAGTCCTATAAAGGTAGCATATGACAAGCATGCTGCTTTAGGTACTTCGCATTGGAGACCCAAACGACAAAGATTCTACAGATATGCAACCAACATGGTGTCCAAACATGATGTATACACCCCCCCCCCACCAAAAATTATAGTCAGTGACCAATTTCAAAGTTATCCAAATCTTAGGTTATGGTATATCTAAGGAATATAGAAGTTCAAAGATCTGATCAGAAATTGTACAAGTTCATGGAAGGCAACTTTCCATGTCTTCATCTAAATGACATTGAGGACATGCTACTTCTCAGTGTGTACGCTTGGCCGCAGCGTTACGTGTGTTCACAAGACGTATTGTAATCCAAAAGAGAGTGGAAGATCTTCAACTTAGAGTCGAAAGCTACCAGAAGAAGCTCAACATCTCAAAGCCACTCATACACAAGGCTGGCATCTCTAACCTTGAACCATATACCACATATTCTGATCCTCAAGGTGTCATTTACTTGGACAAGTTGGAGAGAAATAGACTGATGTATAGTCACGAGAAGTTCAGTAACGGTACACTCATATCAGTTTGGGATAAACTTAAAGACATGGACAACAACTTGAAGATGGGGTATAACAGTGTCATGCCAAGAAAGAGATGGAGTAATTTGGACAAGAAAAGGTCTCGCATCATGGTGAAAGATGTTGATCGTCAGTTGCTGGAAAGAAGGTTGCTGAGGAGCTTGGAAAAGTTTGTTGGTGGAAAAGAATACAGGGAAGACCTTCGACTGCTTCAGCGGACAATATGACTTTTTTATATCTTGTTCTACTCATTAAGGTCATTCTCTCGTAATAATAAAACTTGTGAATATGTATATAAGTAGTGTAGGACTAAAAATAGGCATATATAGTGTTTGAGTACGAATTTTCAAGAATTTCTCAAGAAATTCAAAATCTTTCAAATTAACGTACTCAACATCATATAATACCCTCATAAATTGAGGGGGAGCAATAAAATGATTCAAAAAAGTGCTAAAAAAAATATAAACCAAACATTTTTTCTCCCTAAAATATTTCATACATATTTAAATCAATTGTTAATCCAAAATTTCACAAGTAAGATTTGACATTATTTGATAGAAGAATTGTGATTCGAATTATATAACTTGTAAACATGATCTTAATGACTCTAGTTTAGCTTCTTCCTCGTATGTGCAAAAGAATTTCAATTATCGATGCACATATGCATGGGAGCAAACTTGAAAGTAAAAAACTATCAAGGTACAAATATTTTGATAATATATCACAAGTACCTTAGTTGAGTTTTTAAACGGTTTTAATGGCAACTGTGGCAATACCAATAGACTGACCATGTACTTAATTTTATGAAGTTATAAGGTGGTTAGGGTTAGGTACTTGTCCCATGATCGAGCCAGAACCGGAGGGAATCTCGTAACCCAAGGACATCCATTAGATAGAAAAAGTCCATAGGTATGATTAAAAAAGGAGTAAAAGTGAGAATGTGGATAATGCAGACTAAGACAGAGCTAACACTGGAACAAACCCAACAAGGTGTTAAGTGATGAAGTCTTGGTAAGCATTGAAGGGGTTAAATAATGAAAAAGAAAAGTTAAGATAAAGGGTGAAAACAAAGAAGCCCTCCTTACACTTAGGCAGAAACACCAAAGAAGGGACACATTCACACCCCTTACTAAAAAGCCAAAGAAGATTCTGGCAATGGAAAGTGTAAACTTCCCGCCACCTTCGCCGCTAGTAGGAACCCCCAAAAAGCAAAATATGAACAAGTTTTGTTACTATCATGGAAACAGAGGGAACAATACCAATGACTGCTACCATCTAAAGAAGCAAATAGAAGAGGTCGTGACATTGAAAAAACTGAACCACTTGGTAAAATATATACGTCAAGGAAACCAGGGAAATGGAAGTCAAGGTCGAGGGGGCATGAAAGTCATAAACATGGTGGGATCCGAAAGAAACCGTAAGAGGCCCTATGAAATGGAAAGGACCAGGATGACCAAAGAAATTGCCTTCCTAGAAATACCCTAGAGTAGCCTGATGGACGCTCCTATCATATTGGAAGGGTCAATTGAGGGGTATCATGTCCGAAGGATCTATGTTGATGGTGGGAGTTCGTCATAGATCATGTATGAGCACTGTTTTTAGAGTTTCGACGTTGATGTCAAATCTAGACTAAGGAAGGACAACGCCCCTCTCGTCAGGTTCTTAGGTGAAACATACCATCCCTTGGGACTGATAGACCATCAAGAGTAAACCATGGGGAGAACCAGGAAGATAAAAAATTGGTTGCTACTGGAGTTTGCCATCGGTAAAGTGTTCTCAACTACCATGTAAATATGGGAAAGGACCTGAATAGAAGCCACGGAGCGATGGTTTCGACTATTCTCCATTCGATGATCAATTTACCGATGGCCACTAAGGAGTACTACATATGAGAACCAATAAGAAGCTTAAAAAGGACAATGCATACAAATAGATAGAATGCATATACTTGTAAGGATACAGTGGTGTAAGCATAGAGAGCAAATGTCCAGAATTAGGGAACAAGCATTATTACAGGCTAGAAGCATTCCCAACCAAAGGGTCGGAAAGGAACCGATGATCACTGAAGAAACCTAGGAAAAAGATACAGTGAAGGAGAAAAGTGATAAATCATAACTAACTTGTCGGATCTACATGTGTGTCTGATCGAATAAAAACTATCGATCGTAGAAAGCACAGGTAAAAGAAAAACTCTGAAGGGTTGTCATGGAACATCATTTTTAACATGGCATCTAAAACAAAATGATGATTATGAATAAACTATTTAAACTCAGACGCTTTACGAAATCGTACTCGGGTATTTCTAAGAGTATTAGCGTGTTGCTAGACGATAACCTTTACTTGTTTAAATTATTTTATGATTATGACATTCGCAAGTGGGAGCTATAGGGAAGTGCTCATATCAAATCAAATAATTAAAAGGCCGGAGATACGTGAGCCTATGAGGTCACACACGTAGTTTACATTTCACAAAATCGGTTAACGGTCATTGATAACATCAAATAACATTTATTTTTTAGCATCATTTACCCCAACTAAATTGCTCATTCTATATTATTTTATGCATGAATTGGTACTTAATTGCTTATATTTGTTATTTGTAGTAAATATCGAGCAATTGGTGAAGTTTAACTAAAAGGCGCGCATTTTGAAGCTTAAACAAAGAAATCAAGAATCTGATGTTCTGACAACCAATACGCCGTATCCATCAAGGAAGATATGACGTATCTGCGCTTGAACTTCACAAGCAACCACGAAGTTATAAAGACCAATACACCGTATCCATGAAGACTCATACGCCGTATTCATTGATGGTTCATGAAAGATTCTGGAAGATATTTATCATGGTCCCCACTCAAAGAAAACCCCAATACGCCATATTGACAACATCCAATATGGTGTATCGACTGAAATCCAGATGTTATAAATACCGAACCCTAAATACGAATTTTAGTGTACAAAAATACACCGAAGACTGAGAAGAAGACATTAACCACCAGGTTCGAATTTTAGAAGAAAAGAGAAGCTACGAAGGTCTTGCAACGCCCTTCAATCCATAGGAAAACCCTTGTAAATTCTTATACTCTAAATACGCGTTCGGTTTTTGGTATTATTCATTAACTTGGTTAAGCTACCTTAATCGTTCGTCTATGACATTTGTATTCGTTACAATGGTTATTGGCTAATACCTTTAGGTATTAGTCATGTTTATGATAATTTAACATTTGGTTTATGTTTATCCCGATTGCATCTTATAAGTTGTGTGTTTCTTTATGTTTATCAATTTATACTCATTTATGTACTTAAGTATGCGACCTATCATTCAACTGGATCTAGAAAATAGGCCAAGTGGACTAGATGTTGGGATAGCTCTCCATATTTCAATTTATATATCTAGAGTAATAAGATCACAAATATTAACCTGTCTTTGCCTTTGGTTTAGTGAACAAGTTGGACTAGCAGGTGACCTAGGATCAACAAATAATGTTCTGATTCTTTGGGTAAAGATATGGACAGTGGACTACTAGTATATAAAGAGTCGTTAAGGAGTAAGTTAGTAATGTCTCGTTGAGCTAGGATTCAATAAGATCACCATTATTGTCTCCTAAGATAGATTATCATCAACCGCGATTGCTTTATGCGGATGTGGTTAATTGTGACAGAATTGCTGTAGACCCCTTTGAATATAGATCTTTCTACCTTGTTAAGGGTTGTAGCCAATATGGATAGATCCACAAAAACTACAGGAGAAACAATGACTATAAACACTATAAGTTATGCGGAAACTAACTTATAATGCTAAGAAGAACAATGAATATTGATAACTAAACTTTTGTATTAATCTACTAAAACGATTACAGATTACTAACTATAAGATATGAGATTGTATATGAGATGTATCTTCTCTAATGTCGTAGGGTTCCTTTTATAGACCAAGGATAAACCCTAAGACTTACAAAACACGTAAAGGATAATGCATATCTTTTCCTATAATATCTCATGCATATATCTTAAATGATACTAACTATTTTATACTATCAGTACTAACTAACTGATCAGTACTAACTATTTTGTACTGTTAGTACTAATTACAACTATCTGTACTAACTAATATAACTAACAGTACTAAGTCAAGAATGCATAATTCCTAACAATCCTCCCCTAAACATGATTGTTGAACTTGTTTAACTTCATGTTTCTTCAGTTTATTCTTCTTAAGCTCTTGGAGGATGTATCCAAACACTTTGTCAAATCTTGATCTTGATCTTTAATAATTTTTTATATCTTCAACTATCCATCTTCATCAGCAACTTGTCTTTTCAGCAACACAGCAACATCCAACTTAGTTGGCTTTATAGTTTTTGGCAACCAGTAGCCGTTTGCTCTGGGATAGCCAATTCTTCATTGTAAACAACAAGGTGAATTGATTACTTTATAGTTTTGAGTAAACTACCAACTATCAATGGATTTGACTTGTCTTTACCAAAATCCATTTGCTTTTGGACTAGTCAATGCTTCATTACCATAACATGGTGCATTGATAACCATATAGTTTT
>BQNB010056310.1:0-38717 GCA_026074375.1 Tanacetum coccineum | reverse complement strand
GTGTATTTATGACATTGCGTGAGGACATGGCAATAGCTAAGTATGGGGGATTTTGGTATGTGCTTAAATACACATACCTTTTATCTAATAAAATAAGCTAAAAAGACCAATAATGATCTCAAATACATAAAAATGCATGCCAAGCCTGACACGTCTGACACCAAGGCCATGCTGGCAATCCTAATGAATCTTATTGGAGGATAATACGTGGTGTGATCTAAGGGCTCAAGTTGATTGATTTGAGGATGTTATAATTCAAAGGCTTGGATTGAAGGATTGGGGGAGCATCTCAAGGCCTAGAACCTTATCTTCATTGCTATAAATAAGGCTGCATTCACAAAGAGATAATCATCTAGTGTAGGAGTAGTATAAATTAGTGTAGGAGTAGAGTAATCTGGCTTTTAGCTTATTCTCTGCTTATTTTAATGCTTAATGTATTTTCCTTTCAAGTTTTAATGTAATCTTTCAAGTTTTAATAAAATTCAAGTTTCTACAATTCTGTCTTTTAAACTCTGTTCTACTTAAATGCATTTTACTTAAACATATTTTAAGAAGTTAATAAGCTCTTATAATACAGTGTTACTCAGTTAAACTGAGTTTTCTGTTCATTTATTCACTCATTTACCTTTGCTTATTATGGATTGCTTTATGTGGGATGATAAGCCAAAAAGAGACGGGCTTATTGGACTTTTACTAGCTTATTTTCATAAGCTAGATCTTGTTGATTTAAGCTCTTAAGAGCATTGTAGATCCATGTTTAGCTGGGATAAAGGTACACATTTCTTTTCTTCTATTTTAGCTTATTATCTGTCCTGCTTATAATTATGCTTATCATTGCTTATATTCGCTTATTTTATCTTTTATTAGCTTATCATGTTAGTTCAAAGCTTAGTTTTAAGTCTAGGTGGAGTTTAGATAAATTCTGTCCTCATTAGCTAAATCTGCTTTTTTAAGTTTAGCTTATTAGTAGTTGCCTATTGGTCTAAAGCTTTTGCTTATTTTTCATTGTTATGCTTAGTTAAAGATATGTTTTCAAAAAAACCAAGGCTTATTTAAGTCTGACTTAGCTTTAAAATAGCTTTTCAATTCTTAAAGGGGTGTTTGGCACAAGCAGTTAAAATGCTTGTGTTGCTTTTAGTTATTAAGTCAAGTTTGATTAAGCTCAAATTAAGTTTTAGGTTTAGTTTTAATAAGTTTAGTATTAGTTTTCTTAAGTTTGTAATCTGTTTTACCAAAGTTTTAAATCTGCCATATTAATAGTTTCATAAAATACCTTATTAAGCTATGTCTTTCAATTTGCATTTCAAGTGTTGTTTTCAAAGCTTAATTTGGGTCTAAATGTCTCAAAATGTAATTGTTTTGGCTTGGTTTAGTTTTTAGAATCCTATTGTCAAAAAATGGTAATGAGATTTTAAGATTTTATAGGCTGTTTATGCAGATTAATAGAGGTCAAATCTTAGCTTAATATAGGTTAAATTTTGTTTAGTATAGCTTATTTTGATAAGAGCTTAATCTGTTTTTAGTTTTTAACTTTTCATTTTACCTTTTGAGTCTTATTTTTAAGCTTTAAAAAACTGTCTTAATCTCCAAAATGCCAAAAATGCAAAGTAGTATAGTCTGTCATTGTCAATTTGCATGTTCTAGCTTATTTTCTTTTTCCTTTTGCTTAATTCTTGCTTATTTGCGTTCTTAGAATAGAGGTCTTTATCTGTTTTAGGTTATTCAGCATGTTCCTTTAGCTTATTTACCTTTTATCTTACCTTAAATGTCTGTCAAATGTCCTTTAAATCCTTTTTGAAGTGTACCGTCTATTTATCTTTTTAGTATTTTCCAGCTTAATGAGTTTGCTTATTTTGAGTCAATAATGCATATTAAGTCTAGGTTAAGATCTATTTTTAGCTTAATAGGTTTCTTATTGCTTATTTAGTCATGAAATGTCCAAACAGTTTAAGCTATATGTCCCTTTATTAAAAGTTCTTATTTGTGCTTATAGTTTAGCTTTTTCAAAAAGGAAAAAAAGAAGTTTTTACAAAAAGAAAGGTCACAGGTTTAACCTGTGACCTCCCCTTCACACACACAACACCTTTACCACTACGCCCCGGGGTCATTTTCATAAGACCCTTACTCCATTTAATTGTTATATGCATTCTCAGATTTTGCTTATTTGCTTATTTGCTTTTTAACAGCTTATTCGGTTTAGCTATATTTTCTCGTTTTATTTTTCTTAAACTTTAAATAGTTAAAAGCATCTTTCTTAAATTTTTTAGATTTTTATAAATTAGTTTAATATTTTTAATAATATTTTTAGATTAAATTAGTTTTAATTTCATAAAAAATAAAATAAAAGTCTAAAAAATATAATTTCTTTTTCAAAAATTAATTTTTATACATTTAGGACTTTTAGATTTGAAATTTACATTTCTAGGGTTAAAATTTGATAATTTAGGTTTTAGTCGCGTTTTTAAAATTCCCGTTATCGTTTTAATGCTTAATGTTTTAATTGTGCCTTTTTAGATTAGCGTGCCTTAAATTTACTTTCTATTTGCGTTATTAGAATTAGAAACCAAATCCAAATCTTTTATGATAATCAAGCTCGGTTCCCGACAAAAACGTGAATTTCCATTCACCTCTCACCGAGGAGAACGATAACCGTGTTGATTTCTTATTATTTTTTTCTAAGGATAATTTGTATGATACTTTGCTTACGTATATGTATTTTATATATATTATACATTATATATTTGAGGGTTATTTGTTTGATACGTATAAAAACGAATATCACCCACCCACACACACTCTTACATTTCAAATTTTGCTTACTAATGAAGCTAGAGTCACACTATAAATACCATATCATATTACATCTTTCATTCATTCACTCCACAAAGAAAAACACACATTTCTTCTTTGTTTTATTTCTTGGCCGACGCCTACAAACACACACCAAATCCATATCTTTTTAATCTTTGATCAAACCATTTGACGATATATTGTTCGAGGTTGATTGTTATTCTTCACACTACAGGATAGTTTATAATTATACTAACACAAAACGTTTGGTGATTCTTAGAAGTTTCTAAATCATCTTTCGTCTGCGTTTTCTTATAATCATCCTTCTTTTTCAAAATGAGTTCTACTTTTGCATTCGATGCATCATTACCGAACCAAGGTGTTACCAAAGCGAGATCGTGTCGCTAAAATCATTACCTATTGTTCTATAAACTTATAAGTCTCAAAGTTTAATCTTTTATTTATCAATAGAAGAACATAATAGATAAGTAGATTTGTACTTTGCGTTTTAAAAAGTCCGTTGTAGACATTTATGAATATATATAATGTTATTACTAACGGCATAATCAATTCTTATTTGAGATTTATCGTATAGTGAGTTTAAATATTGTTGGCGAAGGGATTAAGTTAGATGTTGAATTTGTCGGAAGTGTAAATTGAAAGTCGAAGAGGTTTAGGTTTAGAATGAATTTGTTGCAATATTTGTTATGGTTGTACCGAAAAATCACGCTCTGGATATATCTTTCGAGTCAATAAAAGAATGTACTATTAGTATAAACAACAGATACAGTTTCACGGAGTCCGAACAACGATAAAAAATGTAACATGATATTTTTATGAAGGTCATACTTGAAATTTTTTCAAACTTTATCTAAAAGGCTTCTAAAATCTTACTTTCTACTTATCAAACTAATGATAAAATTAAGAATGGACGTTAAGTTGTCGAGTTCTAGGTCATCAATTTATATGGTTATTGAGTCAACTTCTGGTTGACGGGACAACTAAAGACGAAAAATACATCTAAGAAGACGAATATACACTGAAAGAAGGAAACACACTACTAAACGAAACGAAATACACTAAAAGCCAAAAATACACTAAAAGCAGGAAATATTTCAAGTAGTTTCAAATGATCTAGACATATCTCAGAGCCTCAAAACTATAAACTTTCGAAATGTACCTTTCTTCTTGGAAAAGGAATATCTCTTCAGTCTACTCATGCTCGGATGATCTGCTCTTGCGTATTGAGCGTGTTCAATCTTTTCCATCATTCTTCAACAACAACTATATGCTAGGTTGTCGCTAGGACTAGTGAGATTCGTCTATCAAACTTGATTGATTTCATTTTGATACCACACACCTCGCCATATAGAGAGATCATAAGCCCCACTTTTACTCGTTTGAATAAATATTTTATAACTGTGGGTTCGAGAAAACATTGCCTTGAATTTTTCAACTGAACACAGCCAAAGAACAGAAGTTGAGTACCTATACGAGAGAATTGTTCACTGTATTACCACCAGTGTTGTCCTAAGTAGCGTTAGACCACTATTGCCCGAATCATCATGAACTGTTAATTACTGTAACCATCCTTTGGTTAAGTGAGCACGAGTGAATAAATAGATCTATTGAGACTAATTATCCCTATCCGGGTAAGAAGCACTTACTATTACGAGTTTGCCAAGGACTAACAAATATATATCATGTCGAAACTGGTTAGGTGGTCTTTGGTCGGACACCTTTAAGCAAGCATTATTGCATGTTATACTGCTACGTGAATTAGAGTGTCGGTGTTATGACTTAATGCAACGTAAATACCTTCTATTATGTGAACTTGATATCTGTTCTACAACTGTCGCATACGTTTTGATAAACTTCTTGGTCCACTACTAAATAGCGTCTGAACAAAAACCTATGAATTCACCAACCTTTATGTTGACCGTTTTAAGCATGTTTTTCAGTACTTAGCTTTGGACCTTCCCTGGATGTGCTATGTGGGTACACGTGCAATACGATAACAATCTTTCAAGTCTTTATTATCATCATAACTCGTTGTCTTTTAGAAACTTACATTAATGTCTTCAGCATATACGTTTTAAATTTTATTCAAATCTTGTAAACTCTATCCATTTTAATAAAGTACAACAAGGCGTTTGAAGTATGTTTATTTTCAAAACGTCCATTAGTGGTCGTTCTTTATACTTTGTGTGATGATTATTATGACGTCACGCCCCCGGACACGTATTCCGTCCAGGCCCCGTTTGGGGGCGTGACATGAAAAAATTAAGAAACTATCCTTACATGTAATATTCTTCATTTTGAAAAGAATTTTTTTATCGGAGTTGAATCTAAAAGGCTCGCCACGCCTCACGCCTTAGCGTGCCTTTTTCACGCCTCATCTCTCGCTATGCCTAGAGTCGACGCCTTGGTCCGTTTCGTAACGTGGAGGCCACGCCTCACGCCTTAGCGACGCCTTGGCGCCCCAAAGGCGCACCTTTTAGAACACTGGTCTTAATTAGCATCTTAAAGGGGAGATAGAAGCTTTAATGTCTCTCCCAATTAAGAAGCATTAAGGTTTTAGGCCCGCTTTTCTTCCCCGCTAAAAAGAAAAAAAACACCCCATTTGAATTAAATCCCTTTGGCAGATTTGCAATTAGCATCTATTTTAACAAAATCTGGCTTAGTGAAACCTCTAAATTAATTATGTTTTGTATGAAACAAGAGTTTGTAAAAGGGAATATATAAATAAATGAAGTCACGTTATATCGTCTTAACTTCTATTCTTAAATCATCATTTTATCATAGTGTCTTAAAGCATCCCCAATGAGAAAAGTCTTTTAAAAACTTTTCACTATTGAAAAAAGCTTTTTGATGGGTTTTTGCCATTACATTCAAGGCTTTTTAGAATGATTTTTTACAAAGACTTGGTACATACAGTATTTTGTAAAAGCCTTGCTTATTAGATGTGATATTCATTTAATGCATTTAATGCATCAAGTCTTTAAGACTTGATGCATTGCTCATGCTCGGAATCCATTTATAATCCTCCAATCATGTTGCAATGTCTCACAATCTCATGGTTAAGAAAAAGATTATTAAATGACTATTTTTTGTGAGCTTAAGATCCATTATGTTTAAGGTTAGTGTTATATTTTTGAATGCTATGTTTTGAGAAGATGATTTGACGAGGCGGCAAAGAAGCAACAACTTATGGTGAACTAAGTCTGAGTATCATATATACCATTCTGATATCATGTTAAACAATGAGAACTAGTATCTTTCACTAATAATTATAGACTTCAAAAGACATCAGAAACCTACATAAAAAGTCTACCGAACATGACCCGTACAATTGGGTTTGATCAACTACTTATCTATTGATAATTTACATGTTAATCATGTCAATATCGAGACATGATGTTCCAACATATATATAATCAAGCATAACACAACATTGATTACCTATGTCAAGCTCCCTTTGGTTCTTGGTAGTGTTTAGTGGAGTATAAGAACTTAGCGAAATGCTCCCAACATTAGGCCGGTGTTTACTCACTTGTGGATTTCACATAGGAACAAGATGTGTGAGTTGGTAAGATTGAATACATGATCCATTGAACGCTTGTATGTGTCGATGTGCTTTTGTAATTGTTCTTTAACTCTTTGCTAGTTCTTTTACAGGATCGTCGGCCTTTAAAAAAAGTGCTCCCAACATTGAAGATTCCTCCCGCATTTTCAACTTAACACCAAAATATATATAGGAACTCTATAAGTTAACTATTGTGTTATATGTAAAAGTTGTTTTTCTGTTGACTAATCAAGTTAAACCTACATGGCACCAAAGGATGCAAAAACCTTTATAGGGACACCTCTAAACCAGAGTGGCTCGGTTGGAATTGTGATCCAAAATCTTCTTAAAAAATCATCTTATAATCTTTAGCTTTTTGCTAGTTTTATCTCTCACATTAGCTAGAAGTTCCCAAGACACGAGAACCATTTTTCATTTAGCCTTTCCCCCTTAGACACCCAACGTTTCAAATGGTTCTGTCTTTTGGTTATCAAAAGGCATACCCGTGGAAGTTCTTCTTACTTGGTATTTGGAATAAACTGTCACACAAATCTAGTTTTTTGTATTTTTGAAAGCAAGATAACTCTTCATTCAGCTATCGGGAAATAAAGCTGATTTTTAATGAGCTAATTGCAAATAAACAAAAAATCGACAATTTACACAACCAAAGTTAGACTAAAAGACATGAAGGCTGCTTCCATAAATCATACACGTATACGGTCCCAGTTATCCCTTGCAAAAGAAAATGATTTCCTGCCTGACGCTATTCTCGTTTCGCATTTTAATCAACATTCGGTGTGTATCATCAAAGATATACAATATAAACACGACTTCATTCTAATTCTTAAAATCTCTCGTGAAACGGAGATGTAAAAGAGAGACATCTTATAGAATTTGAGAGTATGTGCTACTGTTTGGAAGTGATATGCTTACACCATACACCTTATTTATAAAGTGAGTGAATGTCAAAAATTCTAGAGTATATTGTTTTACTTGTATAGTAGAACAAAAATATACACCGTCTTGAGCAAAAACTGCGCAGTCCTATGACGTTGCAACATAGGTGCAAGTGGCGGCGTGGCGGAGGTGAGTTAGATAATAAAGGCTCGCAAGCCCGTTAGGTTTGGCCCGTCTAGTTGCTAGGTTTTGTTTAGGTTAGTCACTATTTAATCTCCTTTATTCTTTATAGTTAATTGAATCTGATAAATACATAACATTTCAGTATTCCCTTTGATTTCTACATGATATCAGAGACACATGTTAAAAATATTAAAAAAATAGTTAGCTCGTTCGCAATGCAAGAAATTCGTTCTCTTGCACTACCAACATAACAGGCCTATAGCGACGGACATTTCCGTCAGAAATCCGTCGGTATAGGCTGTTTCCGACAAATTGGTACTCTTGTTGTCTACTATGTGAATTAATTTTGTTGGTGTGCTCCTATTGACGTGAATGTTATTATTCAAGGTCTTGATTGATTGCTATATCAAAACGAGGTAATGTGTCGGTTGGAATTTATTTGGCTTTGGAAAACGTGATTGATATAAGAATGTCTTTCTTTAGTTTCATAGTATTAGATTTGTGTAGAAGAAGGAAGTTGCGGTTCTATTCGAATATTAGTTATTTAGTTGAAATCAACATTTTGGGAATCAAGTTCGACGTTGATTGTCAAATAGTCTTCAGTCCTTTGTTTGTTTGCAAAAGTCGATTTTGTTAGGAATTTTACTTGGGCTTGGTTTTTCAATGTATGGATTTGATTGGCGCATTGGATTTGTTTGATTTGTTCGAAAGTAATGGTAGGACTTGGTAGAATATCTTGAATTCGGTGATTCAATTGTTACTGGCATTGTTTGTTTATTGGTTTGGTAACTGATTTGTAAATTAAGTTTGATTTTGTTTGGTTCATTGGTTCGTGATATTGGATATGACTCCGTATTAATCTTTTCGTATTGGTTTTGCATTAGTGACTGGTTTTGTGTTGATGATGGTGATGTTACAATCTTAATTAATCCGATTAGATCTTGAGTAGCTATGTGTAGCATCTCGACATCAACTACTCGTATTGGTACTGGTTCCGCATCTGCATCTAGTTACGTCTGTGCATCTAGTTACGTCTGTGCTTTGCACTAGTCTGATTTTACATGGTTTCGTTTGATTTTGCATGGTTCAGCATCGGGATATTGCATCTGATACTACTTGGTTCTACATTTGTCTGATTCTGTCTGCCTGAATATGCTATGGCTGCATCTGTCTATTTGAATCTGCTCTGTTTACATCTATCTGTCGGAATCTGCTCTGGTTCTTCTCCGTATTTGTGTGGCTCTCTGCATCTGCACCTGTTTGCCTGTTCTACTCTTTCCCCCTGCCTGATTCTGTACTATGCATGTGTCTGAATCTGCATCTGGTTTTGTTTGTTCTACTCTAGCTCATCTCCGTATTTATGTTGCTCTGATTTTGGTTTTGCAATTATTATGGTCCGTCTGTTTTAGACTTGACTAATGCCGCATTGTTACAGATTGGGTTGCATCAGATTGAGACACCGCCTAGCACCGTGTTTGCACTCTATGACACTCCACTTTTCGTTTGCTTTTCAGTTTTAGTTTAGTTTTTCTTTGACAAACTCTCAATGTTTACCGCTGCAACATTGTGAGTTTGAGAGAGGATGCTAGATAATAACGGTCTGCAAGCCCGTTGGGTTTGGCCCGTCTAGTTGCTTGGTTTTGTTTAGTTTAGTCACTATTTAATTTCCTATACATTTTCAGTATTCCTCTGATTTATACAGTGAGGTGACATTAGTCTAGCTGAAGGAGTTAAGCATTTCTCAGTATTAGCAACGGACCAGGCAATACATGCAAGGGTGTTGGAAAATTTTGCTTAAGATAATTCAGGGACATGAACCTTAGTAGTAGTATTTGCCAAAATTAGCATATATTCAAATATGCACTTTTGATTAACGGCCAATCAACAAATATATGGGAAGAGGACTTGGAATTCATCAACAAGGTCTAGTTTACTTGTTTATATTTGTCAACAAATTTTCTGATGTACATTGCTACTTGTAATTGTCAATTGCACAGTTATCAAAATATTTACAGAAACAAGGTAATATTATGTTTTTTGCAAGTTGATTCTATGTATTAACAAAGCAAAGTAGGAGGAATTATATCAAGAAGAGACGCGCCTGACTGGACATCCCTGCTAACCACAATTAAACTCAAAACACTTTTTCCTCGGCTCTACTGCGTGGAAACCTCAAAAGATTGTAAAGTTGCGGACCGCTGTAATTCTCGGACATGGGAGTGGTCGATTGAGACGGTATATTAGAGATGGTGGCTGTTGGGAATATAATTTGCCTCCAAAATTTACTGCCTCGTTCAGAAAACACATTGACAAGATTCCCCATCTCTAATGGGCCGTCTAAAATAACTTTCGTGAGTAATTGGTATTGCTTCAGTAGCCTACAAAAATTAGTTTCATGTTTGTCGTTACTTATTGTCGATAACAAGTGTATATATGTTTTACTTATTTTGTACAGAAAAGCTTTATTATTGTACATAAAATAAGTGTATATATGTTTTACTTATTTTGTACAAAAATTAGTTTCATGTTCGTAAATGATAGGGTAAATGGACTTGGTGTGCGGGCATATTGTAGCTGGAAGGAAATAGAGATGATGCTTCTTGGTCCTTCCATTACATTGCTAGGAGGTTTGGATGGTATACTTAAGCAATGGTGTGTGTTCCCTAGCTGGTGATGCCTGGTACTCTTTATCTGTCCTTTCTTATAGTGAGGTTGTAGCTGCTATTTTTGAGGATGGGTTAATGGCTAGGAAATGTAGCCAGTTGGGTATAGCCCATTGTTTGAGTGTCAGGGAGCTATAGGCTGCACAATGAAGCCTGGTAGAAGGATTCTATGGTTTACTGTGGGTGCTGGTTGAGTGATCCATGGAATATTCTAGCCAGGAAATGTAGTTGTGAGCCTATGGTGGGTGAATTGGTGAACTGTGGAATTATTTGTTGATGAATATATGACAGCCAACATATTGCTGATATATCTAGTGATTAGTCTGTCTTAGATGTTGTATTCCATCTGAATTGTGTTGTATTCTGTAGTGGAATCATTTGAGTTGTTTGGGCATGTCCAAACATCTCCTACTTGTATGTCCTGATGTAACTTTTGGGTATGATTTATATAAGTTCACCTTTCACCAAAAAAAAAAAAAGCTTTATTCAACCAAAGGAAGAGTAAAAGGTTTACATCAAGCCCATAAAAATAAAGGCTTTAAACAAAATCTAAACAATAGAACAGCTCCAAGAATATGTAATAAAAGGTTTGACGAAAACATGTAATTACTCACTAAATACAGACGATCGCTTAAATTCTTTTAAGAAAATTGCAATAGAACAGTTTGTTATTCTTCAAAAATCAGCAGACGAAAACAAATGATTAATGCTACTACACTCGGGACTCAGCGGCCTTCTTCAAAAGATATGGGAACGGCGGTTGAGCAAAGCCGCCATCAAGAAACAGCTTTGAGACTACCTTACTCATCCCTTCGGTCACATGCAAACCGTCCCAATTCATATACCGTGAAGGATGCTTGCATGAGTTTGCCCCGGGAGCACCACACGTGTTCATTGGGTCGAAACTCAGGGGGGCACCTCTGATCCCGCAACATGCATTGAAGCTCTCAGTGAAACCATATTTTGTCGGATTTTTATAAACCTCACGGTACGCATGCCAGTCATCTCCATACACAATAACGCTAGATGGAAACTTTTTTCGAAGACTCTGTAGTTTAGCTTGTAGTATCCTGTTATGATGGTAACTTTCTTTATTCTTGCTTGCCACACAACCGATGTCATCTCGGTCAGTTGGTGGGGCTCCCGTTACAAATGGCATTGGGAAACATCCCGTTGCAGGTAAACCTTGCACGACGACATACTTAGCACCCATTTCCAAAATATTTTTAATGAATCTTGTTTGGTACTTAATCGCTAGCTTTTGAATAGTCTTGCTAGTGCAATTTGTTAGAAAAATGTAATTATAATCATTTGCGGAAATTTCACCAAGCCAAACTAGTGCACCTTCAAAGACCGCCTTACATTCGGCTGGAGTTGATTTGATGGTTTTACACCCTGAACCTTTGATGTGATCTTTGAACCAGGTGAGTTGTGTTGATAGTGATTGACTGACAGTGTCCCACGTGGAATTAATCTCCTTGAAAAAGGAATAAGGAATCGTGGTGCAACCACCAACCGCGAAGTTGACACCATGAGTGGTGTCCGCGGACTTGTTAAGGTAGGGCGGGATATAAGGTAAATTCAGCGATTCGGCTACAAAATCAATGACCATACGGCCGTCAGAGTATCTACCAGTGGGGTGGTGGAAGAATGTGCGACCGTAAGGTAGGCTCATGACATGTCGAAAAGTATATGGCCCCGTAGAGCCGTTAGTGTTTCCGACATCCGTGTAAGAGTCTCCAAAGACGTAGACTTTTTTGAACGGGTGGGATTTAGGATAGGCCCACGAGACAGGATAATGAAGAAAAATAGAAATGCAAATTGTAACAAGGGCTAAATTAAGAATAGAAGACATCTTTTTTGAGTTGTTTCCCTGTTGGGTTCAACCATTAGGGTTTTATACACAAGTTTAAGTTTATTGCAACGAAAATGACAAATTTACCCTTGTATATGCTTGATACCTTTAGCCGGCAGCTTCAGTTATTCGACTCTTACTTGTCTTATTAGCGAATGCTTTTACAAAAGTTAAAATAATAAAGTCTATAAGGATTATTTTTGTATGGACTTGACAAGCTTTTCTAAGGCCGTGTTTGGTAACAAGAGTTTTGGAGCGTTTCGGAGCGACAAGCGGTAAGCATTTTAAATGAAAAGCTTGTTTGGCAACACCTCAACAAGCATTTGAATATTATTTAACCGCTTCAATCTCAAATTCTTTTTAAAGAAACATTTCATAACTGCTCCAAGCAATTTGTTATAAAATTACATTTATACCCTTATATATAAAATTTATAATTTCTTTAATTAGGTTGTATGACCCTTTTTCGTAATTTTATACTTCTTAATTACAACTTACAGCTATGTTACCAAACATTTTTTTAAACAAACATCTACCGCTTACTGCTCCCGCTTACTGCTTACTGTTTACTGCTCATGCTAACTGTTATTGCTACTGCTACGTGTCGCCAAACATACCCTAAGTATGTGAGGTCCCATATGCTAACTGCTAAGTAGGGGTGAGCATCGGTCCAAAACCGGACCGGACCGAGACCGAATTGGTCTAAAACGCCGGACCGAAATGGTACGGTCCGGTCCGGGTCGGCCCGGTCCGGTCCTGTCTTTAGTCCGGTCCGGTCCTACAAGGCATAATGTTCGGGTTTTTTGGTAAGACCGACTGGACCGGACCGACCGGACCGAAGACCGAATTGGTCCAAAACACCGGACCGAAATACGTTCGGTCCTGTCCGGTCGGTCCGGTTTTCCGGTCCGATCCGGTCGAACGGTCCGTTTGCTCAGCCGTACTGCTAAGTATGAAACTTTTATACAGGTTTTTGAATTTTTAGTTTCTGTAATGGAATGAGAATTTTATGTTTATAGATACTATTAAATATAAAAAAATAAAAACTTTATAGAGGTAGAAGTTATAACTTTACTTCACATCAACTATTCATAATAAGTAAACATTTTAGTCAATATATGTTTCATAGAACATAGTGAGCATGATCATATTCCATAAATTAGAAATATGTTGTTGAAAGATACGCATCTTTCATTAGAAAGTTGCCAGAAATACAGTTTGACTTTACAAAAAACGTTTGATACTAAACGGAATGCCGTTACAACAACCATATAATATCTTGAATATTTTTTTATCAATATTCATAATTGCGTGGATTTTAATCACAAGTTGCTCCAGCGATGAACCTAGTTTTACCGAGTCTATATTATACACAAACAGATACACTACCCGAGAATGTTTTTATTACTTGTTAGATTCGGTTTTATAAATTTTAAAACGAGCTAATACACAACAATGGTGCTCTAGTCTTAGTTAATCAATGAGGCTCCTCCTCATCATCATCGATATAGTACTACCGTCTCCTACCACTATCTTAAATTCTTACTATCTATTATCTTAATCAAAGTAGCTAAAAATCATCTTCCTACAAGTAATGGACACTTAGGTGGTGTTTGTTTCGTTAAGATGTTTTTGGTCTCAATCTGACTACCACATCTTACTGGTAAGAGGTGGTCATAATGTCTGAGTCTGAATGAAAAAATGTTGTTTGTTTTTTCAAAATTGTCTTAATGGTCTATTTATTAACAAATATAACATATAAAAATAAAATTACGTCGCAAATATATACAATAACATGCTTTATTTATAAAAAAAACACGAAAAAACTAAAACCCGGCCGGGTCTCGTGAACCGGGTTGACTCAGGTCACTCCAAACTCGGCGGGTCTAATCGGGTTTTTAAAATATGAAACCCGGTTTAATATGAATCGTTTATATGATTATAAAGGAATTGCTAAATGTTAAGACTTTTTTTTTAAATCTATGTCCAAGACTTGACTATACGGTATGTAAAAACATATATTTTTCGCATATTTAAAAAATATTAAAAAAAATAATTATAACAAATGTTTTGACAACAAATAGTTATATTTCGCTACAACTACTTTTTCCTTTAACATTTCTCATCCCACGTGACCACTTTACAAATTATACATTAAAAAATCTAATGTGTACTATTTCTCACATTACTCGATCGCATCATTCTTCTTCTCCAAAATTTTAACTTCTTTAAAACTTTTCCCAGATCTACTTTTCACTGATTTTTTATATGATAACAAAAATTTCTATTCAAGTTTGGAGATAGGTGAGAATTGTAACGTTAAGAGTCAGTAAACATGACCACCTAGTCTTAGTTAATCAATGAGGCTCCTCCTCATCATCATCGATATAGTACTACCGTCTCCTACCACTATCTTAGATTCTTACTATCTATTATCTTAATCAAAGTAGCTAAAAATCATCTTCCTACAAGTAATGGACACTTAGGGTCTTTAACCATGTCAAGGATGTGAAAATCCGCTAATATAGTCAATCTCCCTATGTGAACCACTACTTCCTTAAGTATACCAATCCGTTAAGCCGTACTCCCATCCGTTAATACTTATGACAAAGGGATTAAAGTTTATGCAAGAACCTATATCAGCTAAGGTATCAAATGGTTAGAATTCTCAGGTCTACACGGTAAGACAAACAATCCATGATCATCCAACTTCACGAGTAACTTATTTTGAACAAATGCGAAACCACTCTTCCCTAACTTAAAACTCTCGATGTATTTATCCAAAAAAAGCATTATACATGAAAACAAGAGCTTGATGTGTGTAATTGGTCTTTTGGGGTGCTCTTGTTTGGTATGAAATACGTGTTTATTTGGTTGACTGAATGATAAGATTTCGAAAGGTCTTTATGTTGCACCTTTCTTTTGAGAACAAGAACCAAGAGACGAAACCGATGAGATGGAATTAGCTTTGAGTTTTGGGTTCTTGACGGTGTCACTAGGTGCAGGTCCCCTTAAATGTATGAAATACTTATTAGGTTAAGTAGACATGCATTCCATGGCAAAAAACGCTTAGTTTTATCTATTAGTATAACAATATAAGAACTTGATAAAACTTAAGAAGTTAAATTTCTTTTCAACGTATAAACTCTTATTATAATGAATCAAAAGAATCTATGACATAATTTACTTGCAGATACTAAATCAGTTGAATGACAGTTTGAGGTAATCTCCTCTCAAACTTTAACACGAACCAATGTTGTGTTTAAGTATAAACTTTACCCTAATACTAAAACTGAAGGTTCAGTGGCCTAAGTTTGATTCGAGGAGTAAATGCTCTTGAATGTGTTTCACTTTGGTTGCAAGAGATGTCATTTACTCCAATACAAATTTCCTTTTATAGGGAAAGAATTAGGGTTTAAAAGAGGTTACCCTTTACTGGTGTCAAGCATTACATGGATGGTTGAGATACCATTTAATGCTGACATAGTAGGTAAAAGGGAAATGTCCTTTTGGGGAACAATTTGATGTACTTTTGTACTTCTTTACAACTTGAGAAGAAGTTATTCCCAAAGAGATTTGCTTTATTTCTTTTGGATTAAAGCAAATCTTTTTCCCACCTTATAAACCATCTAGAAGCAAAAAACAATTTGTTCAGCGTGGCATTGCCATCTACGATGAACTGAAAATCTTTCTAAGTATCTTGTACTTCTGATGTTGAACCGCCGCAATAACTGAGGGGAAGACATCTTTGGTCTTCGAAGTATACTAAAGGAGTTATATGTTGAACTGTCTTCGGCAAGACTATTGCAACTTAGGTTATTTTATTTTCAAATCTATTGAGAGACTGAAGGGCACTGAACTGACCCAACAAACTCTCCCTATTTAAATATACAAATGGACTAAGTCAAATTAGATACAAGTGAGCTAACAACTTCTTCTTACGAACTGATAAATTAAATGCAGACAATATAAATTGGATAAACATTTATTTGATACTATCATTACATATTACAAAACACAAAATATATCAAATGATTACACAGTTTATTGCCTAAGTCTTTCAATAACCATCATCTGCACATTTGGATTTATATTGCGTTTCATCTTTCCAATCATCAAAGTCATTTATGATGATGAAGTCTTGCTTGTCAGGATCAATGAAGAGAATCATTCCCAATGTTGGCTCATTCAGCACAATCCCAATTGGATGATCATTAAACTGAATAGACTGTTGTAACATTTAGTGGATCAGAATTAATCTTGAGCTTCATCAAAATTCCTTTTTTTCTTCTTTGTAAGCTAATTCGGTCTGACGATGAGGTCTTGTTCACTCAAAGGAAGATAATGGTCCAGCTCTAGATATTTACTCATTTTGTTGAAGTCATCAATCTTTTCCCTATATTTTTGAAGGCTTCAGTCCATTTGAATCTAGTTCTTTTCCCATAAGCTTCCAGAACTTCCCTATATTCATTCAAATAAAGCTCACTAACTTTGAAGTTATAGATGACTTCACTGTATCATCATTCTTGTACATCTTCATAGACAACTTTCCTTCTAAACAATTCTTTAATTGTTTCTTGACCAAGAGCTTTGATGAGCAACTTTTTGCCTCTGAGTCTTTTAATACAAATCCCATCTGCTTTAGCTTGTTCTTCAATAGCTTTTGATTCTTGATTTCTTTCTCAGACAATTGATATTTCTCTTTAAATTTAGTTATAAAAGAAAATTTTGTGACAGCCTTGGTTTTGGAGTATTTAACCATGGGTCTTGAAGGATGAGGCTCATCATCGAAGTCACTTTTAGCTCCTCAATCCTCTTCAGAAGACATTTCCTCACGAGAGATTGCCTTCTTTCCTATTCTATCTCTTCTTGGATGCTCCCCCTTAGTTTGAGAGGGAGGTCTTTAATGAATTAGAGTAGTAACTAGTGGTTGAATTATTGGTTTAGTGACAGGGATGGCTGTTGTGATTGTTTCAGTAATAGGTTTGGTGACATGTTCAGTTTAAAGGTTTTGTTGATTCAGTCTGGCAACATCCTTGAGTTCTCTTTGATAAAAAAGCTGATTAATTATTGGTTGATTACTTTATTGTTTAGTTTCTTTGGTGACATTCTCCTCCTCAGCAGGAGGAGTGACAACTCATTTTGCTAAAGGTGCATCATGATCATCAACTTTGTTAGAGGCTGTAAGAACCCAAATTTATCCTATAACACAACATGTAACATGATCTATGAAAGATATTTAGTGAGAGAATGTAGGTTTAGAGAGAGAGAAACTAGAGAGAAGGATGGCGAATGGAAGGATTCATAAACCTTACAAATAAAACCAAAACCATCCTAACATGTTAGGAGAGTTGTTTAATATAGGACTCTAACCATAGAGGAGTTTAAGGTAGAGTGTGTTGGGTCGGGCTTGACATAGGTTGGCTTAAGGCCCAAAACACGGACAATATTAGCTTAAAGTCCAAGCTCGTGTACCCGACTAGTTTATTTCATAACATTACAAAATAAGACCAAAACTTACTAAGATGACCTACATTCTTGTTTGACTTTGATATTTTCAAGGCTAACAGAGGCGAGGAGATTGCATCAGCAAAACGATCCAAAGAAGTAGCAGATTTGTTCATTATATCTGGAATTGCATCCAACACCTTTAGCTTTGCCACCTGAGATGAAACATTATCAAATGATACAAGCAAAGCAATTAATTCAACTAGAAGTTCTAGCTTGAAGTATTCTAATTTTTTGATGAGGCGTCATTTTATACACTATTTCGAGGTCATTTAACCCTTTAAATTATGCAAATATGCCCAGATTATGTGCTTAATTATTTGTTTTCAGGTTTTTAGCACTTGGATGACATTTGAAGGAAATACACATGACTTGGGCTCATTTGGAGAAAAAACGGACAAGACTACGACTCTACACCATTTATTTTGAAGAGTCGTGCATACAAAGCGCGGAGACGACGTCGCAGGCTTAAGCAACGGCGTCAGGATTTTTATAGTGACGGCGTCAGGACGTAGCCAACTTAAACCGGCTCTAGAAGATTCTACTTGGCGACGGCTATAAGATTCGACATGGTGACGGCGTCGCGACCACTACTTGACGCCGTCGCAACGCTCTTCTATAAAACAAACCCCGTTTAGGTTTTAAGTGGGTAACTTGTATAACTTTTGAAGACGAACCCTAATCATATTTAGCACTTTTAGCGGCCGTCCTTTAGGCCTCAATAGCCCCTATTTTATGCTGACTCTTAATCCTGTTTTTAATCAAGTAAGATTGTTTATCTTTAATCATTTAATATGTCTATGTGGTTTTGTTGGATTGTTTTGTTCTAGCATTCTTTATACATCTAGTCTAAACCCATCATTTGTATTTAATTTTGATTGTATGAAACTTAATTGTAGACCTTTTAATGTTTCTTCTTTTGAAAAAAAAAAAAAAATTGAAAAGATAGGCGTCATGGCTTCAAAGCGACGTCGTCGCGTCGCTTTTCCTATAAATACAAAACCGAGTTTAGGGTTTTAAGTGTGTAACTTTGTATAACTTTTGGAAGACGAACCCTAATCATTTTAGCAGCTTTTAGGCCGTCTTTAGGGCCTCAAAACCCTATTTTAGCTGACCTTAATCCATGTTTTAATCAAGTAAGATTGTTTATCTTTAATCATTTAATATGTCTATGTGTTGTTTGATTGATTTATGTTCTAGCTTTCTTTATAACATGCTAGGCTAAACCCTCATTTGTATTTAATTTTGATTGTATGAAACTTAGATTGTAGATCCTTTTAATGTTTCTTCTTGTGATGGATGTGCGCGTTAGGCTTTAGAAAACTAGCCATAAGATATTAAATTGGCATAGACGTCTAGGGAAACGCGAGTGTGTAGAAAGGATACCATCGGTAACAGTCTTTATACTACCTTATTCCTAATATGGTTGATCCCTCTTAAGATATTTCAATTGTATTTAATATACTCTTAGGGGCCTTGTAATAGTCTTCATACTACCTTACTTGTGCGTTGCCTTAACGGAATATTAAATAGACGACGGGTTCGTATAATTCGTTCATGATTTAGGAAATACTTACACAGATCATCACAAGTGTGACAAATCAACATGATTAAGAGAAGCAATCTAAGGAGTAGTACATAATTAAGTAAATACATCTTTTTATCATAAAGTTATTACCAGTAGATTAGATTATATTTAGCTTCAATTAGTTAAAAAAACAACCTCTCAAAACATGATATTTACTTGCTTTTATAAAATAAAAATATAAAAAGAATCTTCTCTCAACCCCGTAGACCTCTGTTAGATCTTGATCGAGCCTTCCCAACCAATTCCTCTAGAGAACGATAGCAACCCCCGAGTCTTGCCTCTACTATACTACAACGATTAGGTACACTGCCTAGGGAGTTGTAAAACTTATTGTTGAAGTCTTTACGAGACTCGCATCAAGTTTTTGGCGCTGCTGCCAGGGTATAGTTAGGTTTTGACCATTGTTTAACTTAGGTCTACTCACTTGAATCCTTTTAAGTGAGATTTTACTTTCTGTTTATTAGCTTTCTTGTAGTCTATCTTTTCTTTGTGCCTTTTGTTTGTAACTCTTTCGTTCACCATCATGATGTATTAAAGACCACCCACCACACCCTTTCATAACCCACCACAAACCACAACCTTCCCATTCCAAAGATATACCTTGGTCTTCCACAACATCAAGATGAATCTATCTACGATGCGTGGACTTGTTTCAAAAACTTAATCCAAAGAGTCCCTCATCATGGCCTCGATTTATGGTCCCTTACTCAATTCTTTTATGAACATGTTGACGACTATACTTGAATGGACCTTGACTTTACAGCAGACGAGAACCTTAGGGAATTAAATGGTGAAAAAGCATGAGAAGCCATAGAAAATTTCGCCCAAAGCCAAAAAGAATGGGATAACCTACCAAACATTATTTCTGAATAAGAAGTAGAAAATTTGAAGGCTCAAGCAAAAAGATTATTTGGAAATGAGAATATTTGGGTTGAGATGCATAGGGGTATAACATGGGATAAGGTGGAAAATCCAAACCCATAAAGTACCCTACAAGTCCTCCTATCATTTGAGGAATACACACCGCTTGTGACTTACCCGGAAGAAGTAGAAGAGACTTTAAGAACACCGATAGAGGTGGAACCTTTGGACGAAACACAACTAGAGGATTTGGGCTTGAATACTTGTAATTGTGACCTTCCTCTTAGTTCTAGGGAAGTTCTTAGTTTTGATGAATTGGTGCCTCAACCACAACCCTTACCTAATTGTCCACCCTTAGATGTAAATCTAGGAAATGAAAGAGGCCTTAAATCACCCATCAAACCACCTAGTCCGGATAGTTTTAGGATGAAGAGAGTAGATCATTTGACCATTCATACACCGCCTTTACCTCATGTGGCGTATTTTTACCTTAAGGATTCGTATTGCTATTATCACCCATGCATTGATGATCCTAAGAAACATTATGGATTTGAACCAAGTTTATTAGGATGAAGTGGATCCCAAGGTGTTGATTTTTCGAATATGGAGATGATAGAAAATAATTGGGAATTAGAATCTCAGGAAGTTTCTTTTCTAAGAAGAGGACTTAACTCACCCGTTAGGCCAAAAAAGTAGAGAAGGTTAGGATTAAAGAAACACACCATTGGAGCATATAATTCAACAACCAATTTTTCAGCATGAGACCCCTTCTCACCATAGTGGTGTGTACCGTTACTGTCACTCGCACTTGAACTCAAGTGTAGGAGAACCCTCTCCTTTATCTATTAAATAAGGATAGATTCAGGCTCGTGACTCGAACAAAAAGAAACACTTTTTGGGAGGCAACCCAATGTTTATTTTCCCGCATATTAGGAGTGTCTTGTGTTTTAATTCTTCTCGTTTATTATTTTATGTTTGAATTATTTTTGTAATCATGAATTGTTTTGTCTTTAACCTCGTCTTATTGACAATCAAAGGTATTTTGCAATAAATAAGTGTAGGGGAAAATATCCGGTTTTTAAGAACCAATTCAAACATATTAAATAAATTGTTTTGATTAATTCGCGTCAGTTTCGAGTCACATAATTGTATTGACTAATCTCAGGTTTCATGCAGTAATTCATACAGGAAATAACTTATATAATCGCGTGCAGGAAATTTTTCATAGAAAACAAAAAGAAAAATTTCACAGTTGCTGGCGACGGCGTCAGGATTTATCCTGACGACGTCGTGAGCCCAGCTACAGAAAAATTTAAAAATTTTCAAGTATTTTCGAAAAATAATTTGTAAAATATTTAAAATTTGTAATTCTTTTATAAACCTGCATAAACCTATGATTACATCATTACTCTCATCCTATCTTTACTTCTTTCATAGAGTCAACCCTAAAGTCGCGTTGTATATATATCTATCCCGCCGATTTTATGCTTAGTGTAGTTGTCTTTGTTTTTTATTTACAAGTTATATTTGATAAGAAGAAGCTTGAAAGTTCTTAGGAAGTTTTATTGGATGATTCTTGGAGGATGATTTAACCAATATTCGCATGTTTCTTCTCCATTATTGAGCAAACCAGGGGAGTACTAGTTTCTTTTACTTGTTTTCTTTTCCCTTTATTCATTTTTACGGGTACTTCTAAAGAATATTAGGGACAATGTTCAACTTAAGTGTAGGGGGAAATAAGCCTTCGAAACTATTCCTTCAATTTCCATTTGCTTTGTCCTTAAAATAACGGGTAATATATCGAAACATAGCATAGAAGGTAATTTTAACCAAAATTTTAAAAATATTTATGACACATACCGATAAAAACCGAGTATTAATAGCGTCTCATGGATATAAATTTATATGAGTAGCACAAAAACCCTTAAAATTCCACCCCAAAAATATGAGGTTCGCCTTTAGATCTTTAGGAATTCGGGTATCCATTTTTTATACAGAAGATAATTTATATCTTTAGCTTGTTCGAGTTAAGGTTCGAATGCAGTCATATGTGTCTATTAGGTCGTTACGGATGTGTACATATGGTCTTTGTCGCCTTTTCTGGAGCATTGGTATCGGTATTAAATTATATGAGTGTACCGTTAGTGTATTAAATTATAGAACTTGTTTTTGTGATGCATCCCGAGACCGCGTAGTGAGAATTATAATTTGCTAAATGATAAGAGGCACTAGGACTAACCCATTTGTAAACCTGTAATTGTTATGATGGTCACCTCGATCATATAACTATCCCACACCCTTGCCATGCACTCATTCTTGTAATTTTCTGGTTAAGCCAGACTATTAATGAAGAACATTGTTACCCTTTAACCAATTGTTACACCCAAATCACCTTAGCCTACCTTGTATGTACTCACCTTTAGTACATTATTATTTTAACCTAAGTTAATTATTTGAGTACACGGTTGCTAAGTCCTTATCCTTATAAATACAGTTTTGGGATGATTGGGATTCATGGTAGTATTTATCTTATGAAGAATTAGGGAAGAAGTAATTTATTACCCCAATAGAGCTCAATAAGCTCCATGTTATGTTGATCCACCTCAATTCGGGTCATTAGTTAGATTGTAATTATCAAGTATGTAAAAGTTCAAGTGTAGGGGTGTTCCTATAAACCCCCATGATGTATTATATGTTTAAGCAATGGCAGGGCAAAAGTGTATGAAAAAATATGAATAAGAAAGAAAAAAATAAGTACGGACTGCCATTTTCTTATGTTTATGTTTATCATAGAGTCAAGAAAAGAAAAATAAAGAGATTGATGTAGAGTTTTGTAGAGTTTGTATATCTTGTCCAAGTCTTTGGCTTAGCAACCAAACCAGCGTGTATTCGTGATAACGCCTAGATTTGGTATGTTTTGGGATGCGTTATCTTAGTTTTATATGTGCTAATTGGATAAATAATACTGCTTTTACCCCTGTTATTGTGCAATATGAGTTATGTTGCAGCTATCCGAAAGATACAAAGTAAAGAAAAGAAGCTATGAAGTGAGTGCTAATTCGATATTTGAGTTGAAGACCCCTCTAGAACAGTAAAATATGCACTTCGGGTCATAAACATGTGGTATGAATTAGCCCGAGGGATAAAAAATTGATCGGAGGACGAAAGACGAAGAAAAGTGAAGATCGGATATTGCGACGAGCACTATGCCGCCCAGCAAAAGGGATTGCCGCCCGGCAGAGAGCTCGATTGTATTGCCGCCCGGCAGGACCACACTGTCAGTTAAATTTTTGTAATTATGAGAGTATTAACGAACGATAATGCCTAGAAACCGATCATGTACTGATAATATCAACTGAGGGGACTTCCATTTACTTCTTAAGTCGGTTTGGAAGTAATATATATAGTAGTGGATGTTTTGACCTAACAACAGCAACAAGAAACCCTTAACCCTCAATTAGGTTAAGTTTCCACCACCTATATTCACCCCAATAGCTGTAGAAATATCTCTGCAAATCCAGGAGAGTGTGAGGACGAATTTGAAGGAAGAACCACCACTCTTGGAGTACGTTGATAATGGAAATTGAGGCCTTTGGCGAGCTACATCACCAAACTTATAGGAATCTTTGTAGGTATTGATCTTTACAAACATTTATGGATGTGTCTAAATTTATCATTTGAATGTTGGATTTGTGAAATGAATTTATATATGGAGTAGTCTCATAATACTTATGTGTGGAATGAAATGATTTGGTGAGTGTTTTGATTGTAATGAAAATGATTTTTTGAACATTGGTTTATTTTATGTCCTTAATTTCTTTCTAATGATATGGTAGAATACACCACGGAATCAATAATGTCACAAGGGATTCCGTAGTCGGTAAGGCTATTCTATAATCAGTAGTGACAAACTAAAAAAGGGTTTTGGTAATTTGACAGCTACCATCTTCCCAAATCAAAAATATGAACGAAAAAGCTGTGAGATCAAGTATAGGGTGAAATGACTTGTTGAATCACTTAGGAGCATCAGTTATCTAGCAAACACACTTAATTAACTTAGGGTTAATGATGTTCATTGGTCGAAAGGGTTCCTCGTTAGTTTCATGCATAAATATGATTTGGTGAAGTACACCACGGAGTCAAGTCATATATAAATGGGTTTTGTGAATCATATACACTTGCTTAACCAACATAATCAAACATGGATATCAATGACATGGATTTCTCGCATAAGTATAATCTTAAAAATGGAACGAATTTGCTTAAGTAATTACCTTGATTTTGTGACGCTAATGGCCGTGACAACCTTAGTGTCTTTCTTGCTACCTAGTATTGGTTTAGACCAAGTCCCGTGGAACGAACTTGACTTTACTACGATTGAACGAGTATACTTGCTCGTATGTTTCGTTGGTAATTTCATTAGTCTCGATTATAAATGTAAAACTTGAACCCGGCCAACGTCAACAAGTTTTTGGCACCGCTGCCGGGGACTTGTATTTTATTCCTGTTTTAATCATTACAAAAGGTAGCAGAAATGTTTAGTTAAAAATTAGATGGTAAATAAGTAGCCATAAATAAAAAATTTCTTTCAGAAGGTTGCATGCCGGGCGGCACACATGCCTGCCGGGGCGGCACACCACCTGATATAAAAAAAAGTAAAGTAAAAAATGAGCACCCTGCCGGGCGGCTAAGGCACCCAGCCGGGCGGCTCGGGCTGTTCTGTTTAAAAAAAATTGTTTTGTTCTACATGTTTGCTTGGTTAATTTCGTGTCTCTTTCTAAATGTTTATGAAGTAGTAATTGAATTTATGATTTCGTGTTTAGTTTACTAGTGCTTTAGTAAAATTAATTAATAAATAATAAAAAATATATATATATATATATAAAATTGAGCACCCTGCCGGGTGGCAGACGAGCTGTGCCGGGCGGCAGGGAGTGTTCTGTGAAAAAACTTTTCGAGTTTCGAAAATATGAAGCATAAGGATTCACGGGTCAGTTCTAAAACGGTAAACGGGTTAAACTACTATGAAAAATAAGTGTGAATGATTAATTGTTATTACTAATCCATTGCTAATGAGTTAGATGATGCGTGTTGTCTTTAATAGTTGTTTAAGCTTTCGGAATGGATACTTTGAGCTTGGTTTTGGAATACTTAAAGGATCTTGAGGAATGTATAGATGATGGTGATTCAAAAGTTGCTAAGGAAGCAAAATTGTTTGATGCTTTGGAGCACAAGAGTGTTGTGATAGAGGTGGATAATAAAAAAATTGTAATCTTTACCAAGGCACCACTTCGAGCCTTTGGTGAACCATTCATGAGGTACTCTATTCCATGCAAAGTTGATGGGCAAGGAGCTTGGGATGCGGAGCTCGACCTTGCAGATTCGGAAAACTACGTTACAAAAGAAGTGTTGGGAAACATGGGTTTTGTGCGTGTTAATTTTTGCGACTACGGTAGAAAGATGGTGAATGATGTCAACGTGGAAATTCATGGGGTCAAGTTCAAGGCTGATTTTGTTGTTTTAGATTATGTTAATGAGGGAGAACCTTCTATCATGTTTGGAAGGGACTTTTTGGTGACAACTAAAAGCCAAGTCGATTGCGGAGTACGAGAGAAGGAATAAAAGGAACACAATAACCTACTCATTGCAACCTATGTCGAATGCTAACCTAAAGTAGAAGGATTTGTCATCCGTAGAGAGGCATGCTTACTGTGAGAAGTTGTCAAAATTACAAGAAAGGAGCTTTGGAGTACCAAGGGTTGCTAACTGGTGTATGTTTGATGGTTATGGTTTCGAGGATACTTTGAGGGAAATGATGAAATTGGAGTACATATATGAAGGAGATGGAGATGTATTTGTTGATTACTAGTGGGAAAGAGTAAAAGCGAGATTTGTGGATGATGAGCGCTTTAGAGGAGTCACGTGGAGTGAATTTAGCTTGGATCATTGCAGATCATTTGTACAAACACGCCCCGAGAACTAAGGAGAATAATGTCATTTGTGCGGGACATTATGTGACTAAAATTGCTAGTTTTCTTGGCTATTGTGTGGATGATGAGATCAAGAAGTGTTCAGAGCCGATTGACTGTGAGTATTGGACATCAAAGATGTTGGCGGATGAGTTGGATGAGGAGAATACATGCTTGAAGAAAGAAACTGGAATACCAACCCAAGCTGCAGAAGGAAGCAGTGGGCCGAGGCAAGAGCATGGAGGTTTGAACACGAGTTGGGGAGATTGGAACGCGAGTTTGAGTGAGATTGAGCGAGGGAATGTTTGGAGAGATTCTATGATGATTCGGAATAATTATATGCTCGAACATTCCATGCCCATTCTCCATCATTTGGCGGACCAAGGTAACTTTGCATACCCAACTTATGAACCACCAAATGTTCCACCATACCCGTATCCATATATACCATACCCTTACCCTTACACACATTACCCTAACCCGGGTAATCAAAGCAACCAAGGAGGAAGCTATGGATTGGGTGATGATGATTACTTTACAAGTGCCATGCCAGATTTTGGAGGTAGTTCTTCGGGATATGCAGTTGGAGGTTCATCTAGAGAGGCTGGATTTAATGATGATGATATGGATGAGTGATTGCACGGGAAAGTTTAAAAACTTTGTTTAAATTCAGTTGGATACTTTAATTTGTACCGTAGGGAATTAAACTTATGTGTGTTAAAACTATTTTTATGGATTGTCAATTTTAGGATGTTTTTATTTATCATGTTATTTTGGGAAATGCGGTATATTTGCAGTATTTGCAGGTTTGACATGTGTTGACATACATGGTGGTTTATCATACCCGAGTTCGGAAGGAACTTGATTCACATACTCGAAACCACATATGAGGATTGTGTCGAAAATCGGGTAATATCGATTGTCCTAACTTTTCATATTTCCTTTACTTTAAAGTTTGTTTACTTACATTGAGGACAATGCAAAACTTAAGTGTGGGGGAGGGAAAGTAATTAGGAAAAGATTTGATTTTTAAAATTTTATTCTGCAACACATGCCCAAAATGAAATGAAGGTAATTTAAATGATAAAGGTAATAGTAAACCATTTTGAATAAAAAATATATATTGTGCTATAATAACTAGTGGTTAAGTCTGGAAATTACTAGTTACCAACTATGTAGTAGTCGATCGGAGGTTAATCGAAGAAAAATAAAAATGAATAAATAGCCAATGAAGCTATAAATTATGAATACGAAAGAAGAAGAAGTTAAATGTTGGAGTATCGATTAGCCAATGTGCTAAGACGTGATACTGGTAGTTCATCAGAGAGTTAGGAAATAACTTACTTGGTAACTAGGAGTTTGTAGATTTAGCCACCTTTAGTTACAAACAAAAAGCAAATAAAAATACCTTTGATAAATTACTTGGTTCTCATGTTGTCTTTCGAAGTTGTTGCGATACTAATTTTGAAGTAACTTTTTGATTTTAAAGAATGAACCTGCTCGAGGGCGAGCATAACTTAAGTGTGGGGGAATTTGATAACGCCTAGATTTGGTATGTTTTGGGATGCGTTATTTTAGTTTTATATGTTCTAATTGGTTTAATAATACTGCTTTTACTCCTGTTATTATGCAATATGAGTTTCTTGTGTTGCAACTAGTCGAAAGATACAAAGTGAAGAAAAAAGCTATGAAGTAAGTGCTAATTCGATATTTGATTTGAAGACCCTTGTGGAATAGTAAAATATGCACTTTGGGTCATAAACATGTGGTATGAATTAGCCCGAGGGATAAAAAGTTGATCGGAGGACGAAAGACGAGGAAAAGTGAAGATCGCACATTACGACGAGCACTCTGCCGCCTGGCAGAAGGGATTGCCACCCGGCAGAGAGCTCGATTGTATTGCCACTCGGTGCAAGACTTTGCCGCCTGACAGGACCACGGTGTCAGTTACATTTTTATAATTATGAGAGTATTAACTAACCATAATGCCTGGAAACCGATCATGTACTCATAATATCAACTGAGGGGACTTCCATTTACTTCTTAAGTCGGTTTGGAAGTAATATATATAGTAGTGGAGGTTTTGACCTAAAAACAACAACAAGAAACCCTTAACCCTCAATTAGGTTAAGTTTCCACCACCTATATTCACCCCAAAAGCTATAGAAATATATTTCCAAATCCAGGAGAGTGTGAGGACGAATTCGAAGGAGAACCACCACTCTTGGAGTTACGTTGATTACAGCAATTGGAGGCCTTTGGCGAGCTACATCACCAAACTTGTAGGAATCTTTGTAGGTATTAATCTTTACAAACATTTCTGAGATGTGTCTGAATTTATCATTTGAATGTTGGATTTGTGAAATGAATTTATATATGGAATAGTCTCATAATGCTTATGTGTGGAATGAAATGATTTGGTGAAATGTTTGATTATGTATGAATGATGATTTTTGTGAACATGTGGTTTATTTATGTCTTGAGTTCTTTTCTATGATTTGTGGTAGAATACCCACGAAATCATAGGTTGAAAGGGATTCTGTGGCGTAGGCTATTCTCTACTAATACAAACTAAAAAGGAGTTTTGGTAATTGACATCTACCATCTTCACATAATAAAAAAGATAAACAAAAAGGCTTGAATTCAAGTATAAGGCGAAAGGACTTGTTGAATCACTTAGGAGCATCAGTTATCTAGCAAACACACTTAATTGGCTTGGGGTTAATGATGTTCATAGGTCGAAAGGGTTCGTCATTAGTTTCATGCATAAATATGATTTGGTGAAGTACACCACGGAGTCAAGTCATATATAAATGGGGTTTGTGAATAATATACACTTGTTTAACCAACATAATCAAACATGGATATCAATCACATGGATTTCTCGCATAAGTATAATCTTAAAAATGGAACAAATTTGCTTAAGTAATTACCTTGATTTTGTAACGCTAATGGTCGTGACAACCTTAGTGTCTTTACTGTGATAAAAAGTACATGCCTGGACATAAGTATGGTGGACAGGTTTTCTCTTTGGAAGTGGTAGGAATAGATTTAGATGAAGACAGTGATTTGTTGTTGACTAAAGAAGGTGTAGTCAATACCTACCCAAATTTAGTAAAACTTACACCCCGACAACGATCAATAATTCGTTGTATAAATAGTTAGCTCTAACCCTTTAACCCAAAATTCACCCAAAAATCACTCCCCAAATGTATCCCATCCGTTTTTGTTTACATTAATGTTATCTTACACCTACACATCATAACCCTTTAAAAGACCTCATGATAGTAAGGATTAATACTTGTGCCTAGCGGTGGAGGTTTGATCCTTTACCAAGCCTATGGTAATTTATATACTATGACAGGTAATGAGTGTTAATTTTCCGTTTCCTATAGTTGTTATAATTTATTATACACTCGAGGGAAAGAGAGTATCCGAAACACTTATGTGAGGTGCTAGTATATTCTTTCCGTGCTTTTAATTACGAGGTCTAGAAGGCTGTGTCATAAACTGCTTTTAAAGAGTAGGTTAAATGCCCCTAATATTGCTATTGTCTAGGTAGAAAGCCCATTTTCTTGAGGACAAGCAAATACCAAGTGTAGGGGTATTTGATGAGGTGTCATTTAACCCCTAAATCATTCAAATATGCCAAGATTATGTGCTTAATCGTTTGTTTTTAGATTTTTAGCACTTTGATGGCATTTGGAGGAGATACACGTAACTTGGGCTCATTTGGAGAAGAATCAGACAAGACTACGACTTTACACCATTTATCTTAAAGAGTCGTGCATACAGAGCATGGAGACGGTGTCGCAAGCATAAAGCGACGCCATCGTGATCTTTCTAGTGACGGCGTCATGGATTTGACGACGGCGTCAGGACGTAACCGACTTAAACCAAATCTAGAAGATTTGACATGGTGACGGCGTCGCGACCACTACTTGATGCCGTCGCAACGCTTTTCCTATAAATACAAACCGATTTTAGGGTTTTAAGTGTATAACTTTGTATAACTTTTGGGAGACGAACCCTAATCATTCTAACAGCTTTTAGGCCGTCATTAGGGCCTCAAAACCCTATTGTAACTGAGCTTAATCCATGTTTTAATCAAGTAAGATTGTTTATCTTTAATCATTCAATATGTCTATGTGTTGTTTGATTGATTTATGTTCTTGCTTTCTTTATAACATGCTAGGCTAAACCCTCCTTTGTATTTACTTATGATTCTATGAAACTTAGATTGTAGATCCTTTTAATGGTGCTTCTTGTTATGGATGTGTGCATTAGGCTTTAGAATACTAGCCATAAGATATTAAATTGGCATAGACGTCTAGAGAAACGCGAGTGTGTAGAAAGGATACCATCGGTAAAAGTCTTCATACTACCTTACCCCTAATATGGTTGATCCCTCTTAAGACATTTCAATTACAATTAATATACTCTTAGGGGCTTTGTAATAGTCTTCATACTACCTTACTTGTGCGTTGCCTTAACGGAATATTAAATAGACGACGGGTTCATGTAATTCGTTCATGACTTAGGAAATACTTACACAGATCATCAAAAGTGTGACAAAGTAACAAGATTAGGAGAAGCAATCTAAAGAGTAGTATATGATTAAGTAAATACATCTTTTTATCATAAAATTATCACCAGTAGATTAGATTATATTTAGCTTTAATTAGTTAAACACCTCTCAAACCATGATATTTACTTGCTTTTATAAAATAAAAATACAAAAATAATCTTCTCTCAACCCCGTAGACCTCTGTTAGATCTTGATCGAGCCTTCCTAACCTATTCCCCTAGAGAACAATAACAACCCCTGAGTCTTGCCTATACTATACTACAACGATTAGGTACACTGCCTAGGGAGTTGTAAAACTTTTTGTTGAAGTCTTTACAAGACACGCATCATTTTTCAATTCTTGAAGTTAGAGCTGAGAGAGGCTTGGTGAGGTCGTCCATAGTTTTAGTTACCCTATCCTTCTATTCAGGTAAGATTTTTAGTTTAGCAGGTAGATGAAGTCCTGACCCCTAATGAGTTTATCAAGTTCAGGTTAGACGGATGTTACCAGGAGTTTTGTGAGTTGTTGGTTGTTAGTATAAGATGGTTGAGCTTTTAGAAGAGCAACTTTAGGTTCAACTGCTTTATTTTCTTCCTCCAGTTTGCTTTCTGGGATTGGAGAAGAAGAACATGACTGGAAAGATCCTTAATCTGAAGGGTCCTTGGTGATGTTAGAGGAGACTTAGGAAAGAGTGTGTCATTAGTTTCCATGATTACTTTAATTTTGTCTTCACTAGACACATCAATAGGTTGATCATCATTTGGAGAATCCTATTCCATAAAGGTTTCAACAACATGTTTAGGCACCAGCTTGAGAAATTCATCCATATTGATCTCTTCATCATTAGAAAAATCCGGTGCTTTAGTTTCTTGAGTGTGGGTAGTTTCTAACCCTTCTCTAGCAGACTAGGTTTGATCTACAAGAACATTTGGGTCAGTCCCTTCAATAAACTGATATGTGGAATACGTGGAGGGGTGAACACATTTTCATTTAAAAACTTAAAACGTTTGTATCAAATCACCGATCAAGTGTGACGCAATATGAAAAGTGTCAATAGTGGTTCTACAACAACTATATATATACTAGAGCATGTCACACTAATATGAACCTAAAATTAATATGGACTCTAAGCCATGACACAAACATAATCAACACAATATAAGCAACACTTCACACAAACATAATCAACACAATATAAGCAACACTTCACACAATATAAGCAACATAAATATAAATGTAAGGTAATAAACGTAAATAAATATGTAAAGAGAAAGGTAAAAGAAAGCGCAAACCAGACACGGTGACTTATAGTGGTTCGGTTACGAAGATCCTCTTCGCCCTACTCCACTCCCTGAGTACCCAACTCGAGAGTTACTTTACTAGTCCACAAGCTCCTTTCTCGGCGGAGAAAACCTTATAACATTGCTTACATTATTTTCTGACACTAAGCTAGATGTCGAGTTCTTCTTCGGGTACAACCAAACTCGTTATGTATTATGGCCCAACATAACAAACCTTGTGTTTTATGGCCTAAACACATAAACCGCGTCGCATACATGATTTTCTAACACTAAGCTAGATGTCGAGTTCTAATCTTAGCTAGAACTAATCTACTAATCACACTTGTATTTTAAGGACTAAAATACTAGCCTAATCACTCTCGTATTTGAGGACTCAAATACTAACCCGATCTATCAAATGAATGAGTTTGGATGACATGGACTCGATCTACGATAATATATATCGCGAATGTGACAAATGTTATGAACACACTAACTAGACTACATAATTTCATATCTTGATGATAACGAGAGTTCTTCTCTTGCACTTTGAGATGAAGGTTGATTGGATCACATTTAAACAAACTTAAAACAAGTTAAGTGATCAAAGACTATTAATAAGAAAATAGAAACTAAGCAGAGAAAACTGTGTGTGAAAAGGGTGAAAAATAATGTGGGAACAATCCACTATTTATAGGCAAACTCTAGGATAAATTTGCTCAGCCGGCACCCTTATATCCCAAAGGCGGACCCCTTATCAATCAGGGGACCACCCATAACTATCAGGGGACCGCCCACTTATAGGACACTCATGATTTTGTCCTTTTGTGGGAAAATATTTTCTAGGGCAGGTTTTTTAGATTTTTTTTTTTGGGGGGGGGGGGGAATCTGATTTCAAATATATATTTGAATAAAACATTTCTTTTAATTACAAAAATAGTTTGCCTAATTTATTTATGTAAAAAGGTTTTGTTACATTTATAAAAATGTAAAGTTTATGACAAAAATTTATTTCTTTGATCATTCAACAAGTTTAAAGTTTGTTTGTTCATATCTTTAGGGTCTGTTTGGTATGACGAAATGAAGTAGTGACGGAATGGGATGAACATGGTAATGGAATAAACAAAGTAATGGAATGACGCATTACGATTGTAATTATGTTTGGTTGCAAAAATAAAATGGAATGTAATCGATAATAAAAAGACTAAAATAGACTTTGATTAAATATTTCTTTTGTTTGATGGGTAATTAATAAAGGGTTTTTATGTAATTATCATTCCATTCCAAGACGTAATAGAAAAAAATAAAGGGTCCATAATGAATGAAATGATAGTTTTTGATGTAATGAGTGATTGCATGTAATAAGTCATTACATTCCATTATTGTAAATAAACATGATTTTTTCATTCTGTTGTAATGGTGTTTTCCATTCCAACTCTCATTGCGACGTACCAAACACTACGTTAGTGATTTACATCAGGTGCAAACTTATGTCTTTGTTGAAGCAGACTTGAGACGTCGAGAGATGTTGACGTATGAATGCATTGGTGATTTATAATTACGAGTAACTTGAACACTTTACGTTATGTGTTACAAGTTACATGTTTGTCATCACCAAAACACAAAGAGAATGTATAGATTAAATATCGTAATATTTGCACTAAAAATCTCCCCCATTTGGATGATAACAAAATATGTAAACTGTAACTCATAGTAAAATATATTAGTTACTCGTTTACACTTCTTCTCCCCCTTCTGTCGAAACCAAAAGGTGGGACTCCAAGCATTTTATACCAATAGGTGAGACTTTTATTACACTTCATTCCCCTTATTGCTACAACTCCTTTCTTGGTAAAAAGGCGAGCTTCCATCATACCCAGTGAAGTCTTGCTAACTTCATGCTATATACCCAAATACTTCTGATCTCCCCCTAGCTCATTGCGTCCCCATAATTATTACATCCTTTGTATATTGACTCTAGCGGATCCATGGATCAAATTTGTTACACGAGCTTAACACATAGCAAGAAGTGTGTAGATGCGTTAACGGTTGTAAGTGTAATGACTTTGACATTTGAAAATGCTCCCCCTCGATGTATGCTCCCCCTTGTTTGGGGCACCAAGGAATCAAGCTACAGAAGTGTGCTACAAAACAAAGTTAGTAGATAAGTGCACATATATATAATGATGATGATAACTATATACATAGGAAGACACTAGCGGGGAACAAGACATGCACGCCTTTGGTATAAGTATTTTAAAGTATGACACTTTTAAAGAAAATTTGAAACTTAGATACATGCAATCATTGTTTTAAAAACAACAACCTAAATCGAAAGTAAAAAGAATCATGACGTATGCTTAAGTCATGAGAATGTTTAGGAACTAGTGATAATATTCGACTGACACATGGTTAAGAACCAAGACGCATGCTTAAGGACTAAGAGTCAACCAACACCATTCAGTATCACACCAAATTTAATAAACAAGAATAAAGTTCGTTTGTTGATTGACACACCATTATTATGAGAATGACTTCTTTCAAGATGTCATTGGGATAAGAAGTATTAACGTATTTTGAACTACATGTTCCTTATGATATCATTATTTAACCAAGATGATAATCTGGATTCGGGTATACTTTCGTCAAGGGTTGTATTGAGAGATTCCTAAATCATCAAGGTTTCTTTGTTAAGCATTATGTATGCTTTTTATGTTTGGGGTGCTTAAGGGTAAACATTATCGTAAGACTTTAGGTCGAACTAAATGTTGATGATAAGGATGATTTGTTGAGAAGACATATTCTAAACGTGACATTTAAAACTAGACAAATGTCACTTAATATTTTGGCGAGATATGCCAAAATATATGCTCTATAAAAGTTAAAAATAAGATGAAGATGAAAACGATACACGCTTGGATGTGAATGAAAATGATTTCATAAAGTGGAAAAACGGGGAAGGATGAGCGTGAATGGAGAGGGAAGGTGTTGACTAAAGGTTGACAAAGACGGTTTGGATTACTATATCGTTTGCACTAACGATGACAAGCATGGTATGTTAAAATGATGTGCATGTGATCCTATAGGAACAAAGGTGGATGATTGTGAATCCATAGATTTGTTGGGTGTTTTGTGTGTTGTCAAGGTTGACAAATAAAGGTGGATATGTGAAATGAGGTGGTAGTTCTTTCATGGTGGAAGAAAAATGAAAGACACGACATTGTGGTGACTCAACAACACTTGAAGCTTAAATATCTTCTTTGTGTTCTTCACTTGCTAGAAAGTACAAATGATTGGATGGTTATAGAGTGAGTGTGGGATGTTCTTGAGGAGATAACTTCATTGGTTTAGAGGTGAAGGGCTTTGTTGTATAGTGATAGACTATGAGTATACCGGTTGTAAGGATTGAGTTTGAGAATGAGACGCATCCCATTATGAAATTCTCATGACTTTTGACAACATAGGAAAAAATGCTTATGAGTGTCAGTATATAATGATGGCCCATTGATCTATAGAGAGGCATCAAGATAGGTATAGGTTTGTGCATTGTGAAAGGTGGTTCAACCTCTATAGGTTGTAGTGGTGGTAAGTCACTATTAGATTATGGGGAATGGTTACATGGTGAATCTTCTTGTGAAGATGACTAGGTGGATAACTCGAGATAGGTAATAGTAAGGATGACTCAGTTTTTCATTTCACCTTTGTGGTTTGAGGATGCACTAGAACTAGTTATTACTACATCAAATTCAGGTCCATAAGTTAGATTATCATCATTCCTTGTGCTTTGAGAGAGGTTAGTTCTTGGTACCAAGAATTTAACATCAGAAAAGGGTCTGTTTTCATTGAAGTTGCTTTATTGGTTTGTGTGATTACTTCATCAAGTTCATTGAATGTGACATGGTAGGTTTCTTCCATTTCTTGCCTTATGATGTTGAATACTCTAAAAGCTTTAGCCACTAGAGAGTATCCAAGAAAGAATGCATCATCAGCCTTTTCATCAAACTTTCCTAGGTGATCTATTTGTTTGTGAATGAACACAAGGCATCCAAAAACATGAAAATAGCTGATGTCAGGAGATCTTCCTCTGAAAACATCATATGTTGTTTTCCCATGCCTTTCCACAATGATTGACCTATTTTGAGTGTAACAAGCAGTATTAACAGCTTCTGCCCAAAACTATTTTAGGAGTTTTAAACCATTTAACATAGTTCTTGCTTCTTTAATCTGGTTCTGTTTCTTCTTTCAGCTACACCATTTTGTTCAAGGGTACAAGGGGATGAGAAATTTTGAGATATCTCTTTTTCATCACAAAATTCTTCCAGATTATGGTTTCTGAATTCTGTTCCATTGTTACTTCTCAGCTCCTTTACCCTTACTTAATTTAGGTTCTCCATCTTTCTAATGAAAGACATGATGCACTTAGCTGCATCACTCTTCTTCTTTAAGCAAAATACCCAGGTGTACCTTAAGTACTCATCTACTATGACTAGGGTATATTTGTTGTGACTAATGGTTTGAGGTTTAACAGGTCTAAACAAATCCATATGAATGAGATGTAAGCACTTGTTGATAGAAAATGATATTTTGGTTTTGAATGATGCTCTATGATGCTTCCCTTTCTCACAAGCTGAACAAGGTTTGTATTTATAAAAAGTGAGAGATGGAAGACCAACAACAATATTTTCTTTTGGCTAATTTGTTGATGTTCTTGAAGTTAAGATAGGATAGTCTCTTGTGCAAAAGTCATTTTATACTGTTTGACACTTTAGCAAAGAAACATGTATTGCTTTCTTCATTGTAAGATGACATGTCACTAATATATACATCTCTTCTTCCTGGAGCAATAAGCACAACTTCATTGTTTTGGTTGAATATGGTTCTCTGAGTCTTGGTAAACAAAACTTTGAAGTTTACATCACATAGCTGGCTGATGCTGATCAAGTTGTGTTTTAGACCATTCACATAAGTAACCCTTGTAAATGTGATTCCATTGCAGTTCACTGAGCCATATCCTTCTGTGTTACCTAAAGAGTTATCCTAAATACCACTTTAGGACCTAAATCCTTTGAATATCTGTGTAGATATTGTTTAACCCATGTCATGTGTCTAGAATAACCACTATCTAGATACCATACATATCTCTTTAAGTAATCATGCACAAACATATGAAACATACTAGTTTCTTTTGTAAACATACTTTTCAGTAGGTTCATTTGATTACTGTCTAGCAATATTTGGTCTCCTGTTATTAGGAATGACTCTCTTATCACATTCAGAGGGTTCATGAGCAATACTTCTACAGATGTCACATCTAGGGTAGTACTAACACTCATTAGAGCGATGGTCATTGAACCTACAATACTTGCAAGGTATGAAGTGTTTAGGGATCTTAAGACTCTTCCTAAAAGATGTCACATGAGATGATTGAGCTTTAAGCTTAGACATGGTCTTCTTTACAACAACTTATTCAAGGTGTTCTTTGGTTAGGTGGTCAATAGATTGGAAAATAAAACACCGAGGTTGGTTATAACAGTCCTTTGAGAGGTGATTTTTGAAACCACGATGTTTACAAGGGCCAAATTTCATCTTTTTTCCCTTTCCAGATGTGGAACTCCCTATTTTAGAGACAGATGATGAGTTTTCAGATGGTGATTTTATCTGTTCTTTCAATCCTTTTACTTCTTTCATAAGAGTAATGAGAAGTTCCTTAGTGGATAAGTCATCCTTCTTATTAGGACTTAGGTCAGGGACATATGAGTCTTGCCATGAGTCTTTTTCATGACATGCTTAACAGATGATTCCCTTTTAGTAGCCTGTTTAGTCTTATTAGAGGCTGTAGAGGTCTAAATCATGTCAGATTTTGGTTTTACATAATTTTATGTACCAATGGGCTTAGCCCTTGAGAGAGTTTAAGAAGTGAAGGTAAGGGTTCTTGATTATCATCAACAGACTCAGTGTCAGAGTTGACATCAGGTGAAGTCTTATAGGAAGAGTTGTCACCCTTAGTGAAGACAATTTCCTTTAAGGAGATTGCTTCTTTCTTTTTACCTCTTCCACCTAGGGCACGAACAATAATACCAAGGACTTATTAAGTGAGCAGTTGGTCAAGGGTGACTTTACTAGAAGTCCATTCCTCAATGACTTTCTTTAAGTCAGAGACATCATCCCTTAGAGATTCATTATCCGAATTTAATCTGGTAATCTCATATTGAACGGAAAGGTTTAGACTTTAGTATTTTTAAGGTTAATAAGTTTAGATTTACATGAGGATAACTCTTGTTTAAGAGAGTTGAACTTGCTGAGCAAAATTTTCCTCTGATCTTCCACATAGTGGAGATCAACATTAGTATAATCTAAACATGTTTTCTTTCATCACCATCATTCATTGAAAGAAGTATGTGTACCTTTTTCATGATGATGTTAACCCACTGACCTGACCTAGCATCAGTCTTTCCCATAACTGGTTCATTCTCAGCAATAGCCATGAAAGCTTTAACCCTAGTAACACCTTCATCCTTAGAGGATAGATATTCTTCATCTCAGTCAAATGACTCAGCTACCAACCCCTTTTCACTTTTATTATTAGAAGCAACATCAATCTTTTACGTAAGAAGGGCTAACTCAGCTTTAAGTGCTTTGTACTTACCCATGTAGTCCTTTTAATTATGATCAGCAGTTTGGTTGTGCTGTTGTGATGAAGATGAATTTGTGTAAAATTTATGTTTGTTGTAGGTTTTATTTGATGAAGGATAAAATGGCGAGGATGATTTATTGGTTGGACCATATTTTCGAAAATGTCCTTGTTTCCCACAAGAAAAACATGTTTCATTATATTTATCCATGTTAATACAAATAATGTCTAAAAACGTTATTTATATTTTTTGACCTCTTAACGTTTTGATAATAACAACATGTAAAAATGTTTACGATAAAATTAAATGTTTACAAATTATTAATCGTAAAATTCCATTTCTAAGATTAGTAATCACA
>BQNB010056309.1:0-38718 GCA_026074375.1 Tanacetum coccineum | reverse complement strand
CCAAGCATCCCTTGGGTTTGTGTATTGTCGAATTAGTCCTTTTCATTTTAATATTTGTGAAGTATAAATACATTCTTCGTGTATTAATGTGTGTGCCCCCAATAGGCTCACATATTCGTAATGTATTCGTGTCATTCGACTACCATAATCCAACAAATATGTCGTGAGAAAGATCGTCCATATGTAAAAGTGAGATGATAATGTTCACCATCATTATATGCGTCATTAAAAAGGTTATGGATTGCCTAAATTGTAAAAATTTAAGATGGAAATACGTGTCTAATTATTAAGTGATCAATGCATTAAATATGATCACAAAAGCTAACTCATTACACTAACAATCTATTATTTTTATTTTTACTGACATAGAGGGATATAAACATTAAGGGTGCATTTGGTATGTAGTAATGAGAATTAAAGAATACTTTGACATGCATAGAAAAATAAAAAACGATGTTTGGTATAAACATATAGGAATAAATGAATGAAATTCAATGATAGATTCATTGATGGGTAAATAGGTGCATTTCAAATTGATTTCACCCTTGACCTCACATCATGCCTGACATTTTTTATCTTACACTAATTATAAACAATATTAAATTAGTATTTTATTAATAATATAAAACCGATTCTAAAATCTATATGAATATACCAAACAACATTTTATATCTACGAATACTTACTTTCATTCTTCTCTATTTTCAAACCTATACCAATAGTGATAGCTATTTGCAAACCAAACGCACCCTAAACCTATAACCAGTTTTAACATTATTCCGTTTTATCAATTTTTTGACATGACTCATTTGACCCATTAGGAATCAACCATGATGGGTCAAATTGCCACTTCCGGTGAGAATAAAAGATAAATACTATGAACAGTATTGATGGCTTTTTTGTAATTTGACTCTTTAAGAACCAATTTGTAATATATTTTCTAGAAATTATTAAAGTGTGTCTCTTCGAGCAAAACTTTTTTTGCTCTGCCCCTAATTTTAATTTAATAATATGAACGAGATAATAAACAACCTTGTGTGGAATGTTGTCACCTTTAGTAATCATCAACTTATTTCCATATAACCAAGACACATTTTTCTTATTTATGCATTACCAAGTGTGTGACTATGCCTGCCCGGAGAGAGATAGAAAGAGATCAAGTCTTCATACCTTCAGCATTGAATAAGGGCATCAATAATGTCAAGCAAACACAAACACTAAGGTTGTGTTTAGTTGGAAAATGTTTTTTCCTTCATTTTCTATTTCTTGTTTGGAAGAAAAAAGGAAGGGATTTCTATCTCCACAAAACAATTAAAAATTTATAAAACGCGTTTAGTTAGAGAAACATGCGCTTGTGTTCTTTATTTTGCAAAACTAGAAAACATGTTCAAGTGTTATTTTTTTATCTCAATTATCTATTCACTTTTGTAATATTATAAAGACATTCCAAAGACAAAAACAAATATTATAAACTAACCAACTAAATTATAAAACAACAAAAAAATCTAATACCAGAAACTAAAGAATTTAAAAAGTAAAATTTAACATCAAATAACATAAAAAAATCTAATGCGTTTTATACGTTTTCATCTATTTTTTCTATGTTTTCATCCGTTTTTAAATGTGTTTGTACGTTTTTATTTGGTTTTATCCGTTTTTATACGTTTTCATCGGCTTTTATACATTTTGTACATTTTCATACGTTTTCGTCCGTTTTAATACGTCTTCGCCCGTTTTTATTCTCTTTCATCTGTTTTATACGCTTTTCTCCGTTTTTGGTTCGTTTTCTGCCGTTTTTAGCATTTTTTTATTTCCGTCCTGTTTTTATACATATTGCGTACAGTTTTATACTCGGGGTTCGTCTGTTTTTGTGAGGTCTTTCTCCGTTTTTGTTACATTTGTGTCACACAACCCAAAATATCGCAGCCGGATACTCATTACTCAGGCCTGTGACTTCATAGCACATAAGAAACACTTAAGAATCGTAAAGAACCATTATACTCTTTCAACTGTTTTATACGCTTTTCTCCGTTTTTGTACATTTTCATCCGTTTTTCTATTTTTTACATTTTCGTCTGTTTTATACATTTTCGTACGTTTTTATACGGTTTCGTCTGTTTTTGTAGGTCTTTCTCCGTTTTTGTACGTTTTTGTCACACCCCCAAAATATCGCAGCGGAAAGATAACCGGGGCGTGACTTCATAGCACAAAGAAACACAAGAATATAAAGAACGACCTCTAAATGAGTCGTTCAAACAGGTGTTCATTTAATACATTTAAATAAAATAAGTTTTCAACCAAGTACAACCCATTATTTCAACATAAATTGATAATTTATTCGAAAGATAATCAAATGAACATAGTTATGCAGAAAGACTTTGAAGATGCGACCCCAACTGGGTAACCCTACATGCGACTCCAACAAGCTAGCCATGCAAGTTATTGACCTGAGAAAATACATGCTAAAAACATCAACATAAAGCTGGTGAGTTCATAGGTTTAAGTAAAATATTAGTGTGGACCACAAGGTTTCCAAGTGTATGCGACCATTATAACAAATACAATGTCACATGAAAAGTATTACTATTGCACTAAGCTCATGACACCAAAGCCTTAACTTTACGTGTTTACATGTTGTTGCCCCTGTAGGTGTCTATACCAAGAACACCCAAAGTTCCTCAAATGAAATGCGCATGTATCGAACAATACAGTTGTCATGTGAGAGCTACTAACACTTGGACGGGGATTTCAATCCCAAATAGATCTATTCACAACATTCGCGCTTACAGAAAGTAATTAATGGTTCATGATAGTGGTGGGGCCAGTGTGGGATAACGGGTACTTAGGTAATCAGTAAAAGTTTAAAGTACTTGGGTCAAGAAGTAAAACGAGCGATGTATTATCACCCAAAAGTATTTCAAAACAAGTATAAACCATGTAAAAGTGGGGCTATGAAACTCACCTTAAGCAAGTAAGAAATCTCGGAGTAGCACGAGTACAAACGAGTCAAAGTATCCAAACGGCGATCTAATTTATTAATAAGGCGCTTTAGGTTTATAACATGAAGTGTTAGAAATACGAAAAAATATTGGTCACTATCAATATGTCGTTAAGTAGCTCGTAGTAAATATTTGGAACTTAGCTAAGCTAACCAGGTCAACATAAGATACATGATTCGTCGATAACGACTAGTCGAGTAATAGTATATAAGTATTTCCCGTTTGATATAAAAATTACTTTAGAAAAAGTAATATTCAATCTACCTGGTGTCGTAATCGCAAAGAGAGATGAATTTGAAGCTCACGTAATGATCTAATTTTAAATGCTTGATTATCTTTTAATTTTTGATTTTTATTTTAAACTAAGTATATAATAATAATAAACTAGATTATACTAAATAACAATAAGCTAAGCAATTAAACAAAGAGATATATATAAAAGGATATACTTGCTAAGTAAAGTTTTTAGATCCTTAAGTGTGAATAAAATATATAATTAAGTCCTTATCGATGAATCAATATCTTTCAAATAAATTATCTTCTCACAACGTTGGTTTTTATTGAAAACAATTTTTATCAAGATATAAATTACTAAATCAATGCCTAATTATTCTTACGGCTTTTGCCCGTTCGAATAACCAAAACACTAATCTAAGTAATCCGAAAATCACTAATCAATATTTCCACTTTTATAATCACACTTAATTCACTAAACAATTTATCACTTAACAAGCATATATAAAATCTACTCACTAAGCATACTAGCAAACAAATAAGCAACAATAGACATAATAAGCCAAATTAAACTATACTAATTAATATTGAAAAGAGAAAGAAGGAAAAACCGAATGATGAACCGAAAACGAATGTAACCACCTGATTATATAAACCAAGCAAAAATGCCAAGTTTATTTCTTTAATAGACTTTATTTACTTATTAGATTATAAAGTTTAAAACTTTATGCACTAACAAGCTAGTAAACTCTAGAAAAGCTTTAAACTTAGAAAATAAGCTAGCTTATACAACCCTTAAGCTCCACGCCAATGTGTAAAATCGATTTCATCAAAAATAAGACAAACAAAGGGTTAAGACAAATAAGCTATATGAATAATGATAACATCAAATAATTAATACTTTTATATATCAAATTCCCGCGTTTATTGCCTCACTTTATATCATTTTTATATGAATTCGATACTTAATTCATTTATTTGGCGAATTCAAGTATTTAGAGGCGTTGGAACAGAAAAGATGCGGAAAAACGACAAAATGAAGAAAATACGAAAAAAACCGCATTATGGAAGATATTACGGCGTAACGTCTCGCAGGAGTTACGCCATAATCAATTATTAATTACGAAGAGTTGGTGCTGACGAAGGCATTACGGCGTAACGTTCTGCAGGAGTTACACTGTAAAATATTTATTAATGAAAATATTAATGCTAACTAAGGGTTACGGCGTAACGTGTCGAAGTAATTACGCGGTAACATATTTTAATACTAATTGAGAAATGCTGCGTCAGAAGGTTTACGGCGTAATGTGGTCGATGTCGTATCGCATGGGACTATTATTGTGCTCAAGTTATATAATTTCCATATTTCACCACAAAGTCTGAGGGCCAAACTCGTACAAGATCCAAACTACATCATTAGTATAAATATGATATCATTGATATCATAATGGGCATTCTGGTACGTGGAGTGGAAGCCGACAGAGAAGAAAAAGGGAAAAAGGTGTTTGTACAGTAGTATAGGTTAAACCCTTCGGGGTTTGCCATAGCGTTCGACTAGGGGATCGAGAGAATTGATATAGCACAATTTGTAATCATACTTCAATTTTCTGTGCTTAATTTAATTATGTTATTTTGACTTATTGGATCTAGCAATATGATTATTAATGTTATGACTATTTATTATGCTTTATTAATTGTTCATTTGCATTCAATTAATTAAATTATCCTTGTGATTATTAATTTATGATCTTATTGTTTTAATTGTGCCTTTATTAATTTATGTAGTATATTTTGAAATCCTTAAACTCCCTGCTAGGTTTTGCTATGAGGTTGAGTGTGTACGAAGGTTTAAGTGACCCGCTTAACCTTTGTACACACAATTAATTACAGGAGACCAACACTTGTAATTGTTCACCCTTTACCCATGAGGTTAGAACCCTTAGTATTAAATGCTTGGTTAGGAGTGCGAGCTAATAGGAGACCACCTGTTAGATAAAATATATCTCATAATTAAAAGGAATCCTTAATCACTGTAAACTGAGAATAGGTTAATTCTTCTTGCGAGTCCATTCCACTCAGTACACATAGGTTAGGTACATCTATAAAACTGGACCTAACGAATTTAGACCTCTTTTAAGGTTGTAATTAGACATTGCACATAAGATCATTGAATGCGGCTATCCTTCCTAGTTGTCTGTCACTATACTAATTCCCTTTTCGACAGCAAGGCTTACCACCCAAGCATCCTACAATAATTCTACTAAAACTTAAACATGCTTCCTTTCCTGCTTTCTTAGGTAGATAATAAACCAGTTAGATAATTAGGACACAAACCATTCTTTGGGTCGACACCCGTACTTACCAATCACTACACTATACACGATAGGGTACACTTCTCTTTAGTGCGTAGGAATAGTCAAGGTTGTTAGGGTTTTATAAATATAAAACCTGACGTAGTTTTTATCAAAGGAAATTGCGGATCAAGTTTTTGGCGCCGCTGCCGGGGAATGGTTTTTGTAGTTTTTTATTGTTTGATTGATATGTGTGTGTTTGTTTATGCTTGTATGTGTGCTTAAACCTTCTGTTCTTCTCCTTTTTCTGAGTGTTTGCATGATGAGTGTTGTTACGGCATAACCAGTCATCTGGTTACGGCGTAACATGTGTGAAATATAAAAAAAATCATTTCAGACTTGGTTATGGCGTAACTTGGTAGTGCTTGTTGCAACATATCTCTGAACTAGGTCTGAAACACCAAAAATAGTTTAGGCAATGCTTGAACCCTTAAAAATATTTTCTAATACCGCCTCTGTTTTAATATTAAGCCTGTCAACCTTAATGTTTTATTCATGTGGTGTTTATGAGTCAAGTTTTTGCCAAATATGTGTTCTCCTGTTCTGTTACACATTTGATGCACTGGTTTGTTAGTGTGCATGATAATAAATTACAAACAGGTTGAGATGAAGACATGAAGATTGGACATGTGTGGAGATGTCTAAGCAAGCCTGTGAGGGAGGCTTGAGTCTAACTTAAAGACTTGGTGAAAAAGAAAAGTGCTACTCGGGAGACAACCCGACCTATCATTTAGTTTAGATCATTTTTATTTATGCATTTAGTTGGTTTGTATGTTTCTCACTTGTTTTTGCAGGTTCAGCAGCAAGGAGGGTAAAATCGAGACCGACTCGACCCATAATTGTGTGGTAAATATAGTTGTTGTAGCAGCAGTTACGGCGTAACACCTAAGGTTACACCGTAACTACATCAATTACGGCGTAAACCTTTCCATGGTTGCGTCGTAACAACTAAACTATAATTTTCAAAATTACCACTCTATTACGGCGTAACCACCGAGGTTATGCTGTAACATCTTTATGAAAATCTAAAAATTCAAGTTTTTAAACATTTCTAAACCATGTACAAGTAAATGAACTTTGTGGGTATGTTCTCTGGAAACCCTCTGCAGACTTCACTCGTCCACTTGGGCCACCAAGTGGTTTAAAAGGCTTGTTGCATACGCTAAATGCAACCGTGATTCCTATGAAAGTGAGTTAGGTCTTGTATAGTTTTATATATTATGGGCTATGATGCTTTCTATCTTGGTTTATGCTTTTGGTATTAGTCTTTCTTGCAGCTATACAGGAAATGCACATGGAAAGGTGCCAGGATGCTAATCAAGCTGCGAGGAAGCATTCCAAACCAATCTAGTTGAATGCTTTATGGAAGGATGGTAAAATTGTCGGTGATGCTGGATGTTGCTCAAAGAAGAAGACTTGGAGCATGGCTTTGAGCATGCTGTCTCTTCATATTACCGAGCAAATCCAGGGGAGTCTTCCGTTCTAATTCTACTCTTGTTCTTGAATTTTCATTTCCTTAATTGTACAATAGGGACATTGTACAAATCAAGTGGGGGGATGGGAGTAGAGTTATAACTTGACCTATATTTGCCTTCGATTTTCTAGTTTTCTTTGAAAAATGGTGCCAAATTTTAAAATTTTGACATGTTTTTTCTTAATAATCTAGAATTAATCTTTGTCAAGCACACTATAACCCTTTATTTCAATTGGTGTGGTTAAGCCTAATAATTCTGTTTTCATCTATTATACAAAAATCCACCAAAAATATGAGTGTGCTACTAGTATTGTAGACTTTAGAACTTGGCATGTACATTATTTTGAGACCTAATTAATTAGCAGGAATAGATAGTTTGAGAAGGCAACGTATTAGGAATACACCCAAATAGCCTTTATGTGTGTGTTTATCGACTTGTCACACTGACTTGTCGACCTCCCCGTGTTAAACCATTATTTGCATTCATTATTAGTGCAAGATACCCCTAGATCACACTGTTTAGCCTATTGTTTGGCTACTTAAGTCAATGGTTTGGGGAAAATGGTTTGAAGATTAGCACTTTCGTTGATGACATATTATTTTGATCAAATAAGCTATAAGCTAAAAACTTAAATTCCAAAATATCAAGTATTTTGGAATCGAGAAGCTAAAAGCTAGTAGATCTAAACTAATAAGCTATTCTAAAAATTCTATAAAAAAAACTAGATCTACTTTTAATATAGAAAAAAATAAGCTAATAAGCTTTTCGAATAGAAAGGGTGACAAAGGCTTATAAAATAAGCCGAGCTTATCAAAACTCGTCGCACCCTTATATGAATATCGAAAAAAGATTTTAAAGCAAATAAGCTAAGAGTAGAAGCAAAACTAAAACAAAAGGGAATAAGCTAACCGAAACGTTTAAACTACAAAATAAGCTCTCGAAACTTAAGGAATCTCAAACTTATACAATAAGCTGAGGAAATAAGCACTCTGAGTCTTCCTTATTGTTTTCGAATAGAGCTAAAACAAGCAATAACCAAATCGAATAAGCTATGAAAAGCTTATTCAGATCGTTGAAATAATCTAAGAGGAAAGAAAAGCTTATTTTTGGAATAAGCAAAGAAAAAGAAAAGAAAATGCTAAGCCATAAGACAATAAGCACTTTAACCAACATCAAATATCTTTCATTAATAAGCTAAAAGATCCTCTTACAATAAGCTCGAATAGGTTGTTTACAAGAAACTAAAATAAGCTGAAACTTACACAAATGAAATAAGCTGGAAAGAAAACTATAACTAAAAAAAACTTTTACTAAAAAACTAACAGGAAAAGTGAATAAAGAAAAAGTTATCCTCTATGCGTTGGATTTACGCCAATAAATAGCCATCCAAAATGCCTCATGATTGGCCTCGGGATTAATATCTCGTATGCCAGTTGCGATCCTCCAACCATAGGGCTCCACGTGGCCTTCCAGCAATGTCCAGCTATTATAATGTTGGCTCAGGTAACCGAGCCAATACCGAGCCTCATCCGAACCTCGAACCAATCTCCTTACTACGACCCTAGCTCCGAACCTGCCAGGTTAAAATGATAAAAGTGCACCCGCTGAGAATTGAACCCGGGATCTCCTGAGCATGGCTCTAGGGTGGTCTCGGTTTTCCATCTCAGCTGGCTTCCTCTTACTAAATGTATACAACAAAAATACTTTTAGCCCTTAGTTAGCCTGGCTGGGCTCATTTAAGTATAAGGGTTAAATAAGGCATGAAAGGTTAATTAGTGTAATGATTGACTTATCTCAAAGGGCATATCATTCCTAGACTTAGGCGGTACTTCTTCCTAAGACCTAGACACGCTAATTCTGTCATAATTAGACGCATCCGTATAAATCATCCTTGTGTTGATTATAATCTATCTTAGGATCTAAGTAATGGTGCTCTTACTAAACCCTAGCTCATCAAGACTTTACCCACTTACTGCTTAACGGCGATTTATATACTAGTAGTCCACTGTCCGAGTCCTTACTGAAGAATAATCATATAACATACATGGAAAGAGGAGGCAAGTTGTTTAGTGAGAGAAAGGGTTGGACGAACACGTAGAGAAAGAAAGAGAACATATATTGAATTGTGTGAAAAATGAGCAACCAACCACCTCTCCAAGGCATGGAGAGGTGCTTATATACTTACAATGAACAAGTAGGCTTGGGCTTGCATGGGTTTATCCATGGGCCTTTGCTAACTAACTATGTAAGTTTCCAAAAATTACTTAACGAGCTAACGACTGTTATCTATGGAAGCGACCGACACTTTCCTAGGAATTTCTTATTCCTAACAATCTCCCCCTAAGGGAGGTCGCTCCATTTTACAAAAACTTAAACCTAGCATACTATGCTTTATCTTTAGTACTGAGCTCGTTTAACTTCAATCATTAACTTGTGATTTGATGTAGTGATCATAGACTTTAGGTCTTAAGCTTGTTCCTCAGCTTGTCTTGAATGTGATCTTGAACACCTTGAGATCATCAACCAAGCATAATCTCTTTTTCGTCATCTTGTGACCTTGGCCTTCTTGTGAACTTGTGACTTCTGGACCGACATGCTCATACCTTTCTTGATTGTTGACTTGAAAAGCTTTAATATTGCATCTTTCTTATAATTCTTTAACTTTAGCACTTTGTTACTTCGAGAAAGACGTTCGGTATTAGTGTGACGAAAACTTCTTAAAAATTCTTTGACTTTAATACTTCTTCACTTCAAGAAAGACGTACGGTATCAAAGTAGCGGAATTCTTGAAACATGTACTTGAGCTTTCATGATGTCTTTAGGTTTATCGGTCGGGTATGAGCATGTGGCTATGAATATGTGAGTCAGCTGGAACTAGGTACCTTCACCTCCATCTTTAAGTATCATGCATTAAAATAGTTAGCAATAAAGAGGAGGGACGAATATGGTTTTGTCATTCGCCCGTATTTGGTTGGAGTAACCTTCGAATCTATGAGGATCGACCTGTGATCAGGTAGATTCAATTTAAGAAGAATCTCCTTGACAGGATTTCCAGCTGAAGTATCGAATCTTTCTAACACATGTGTATCAGATTCATCAAACTCAGCATGTTCTCATTATCAGAACGTCTCAAAGCGGACAGCACGATAAGAGTGAACCAGTGAGTTACTATCTCAACGATTGAAATAAAAAATTGATTTGAAAATCAATCGACGTATCACTTTGCTAAAGTGGTTTTGTGACACGTCGAGTGTGTTAATCATTTCAAAATTCATCATCAATCGTCAATTCATAACCTGGAACAAGTTTGATTATTATCGAATCGCACCATCGTTTCTTTCCAGTTGTCACAAGTTTGATTCATATAGAATCGCACAAGTCACCTACCATGAGCTTGTTTGATGTTGGCTCAAGCAGGATTTCCATCTTCACTGTGAATTATATCACTTGGATGTTCTGGCAAAATCACAAGGATAATGCGTAGAACTCTTAATATATTTCTCGTTATTCACATTGTGTGAGATAGAAAGCATAATTTTGACAAGTGTCCTATGAGATTTATGGATGATCTCTTTTGGCTCTAGACTCAATAGTGCACTTTGATTTTAGTGATCGAAGGCTGGAGCAGACTGCCACCTTTTCAATATCAACTAACTCGGAATGAGAAAGTTGATAGAATTACGTGTAATCTCTGTGAGAAATGAAACAAGAGTCTGTTGAAAGACCTTGAGTGGCTTAGGGAGGGTTGTGCATAGCGTCACTGGGTTCATGATTGTCTTCAATGTCAAAAAAAACTTAGTGTTTTTGACAGATTATGTATTAACCCGGTTTCTGTCTAAGTGTATGGAGGGCTTCTTTCTTTTCACCATTTATCCTTACATGTCTTTTTCATTCTTCAACCCCTTCAATGCTTATCGAGACTTCATAACTAACACCTTGTTGGGTTTGTTCCAGTGTTAGCTCTATCTCAGTCGGCATTATTCCTATCATACGTGTCTGTAATCACAAAGACCAGAAACTACACAAGACAGAGAGATGAATAGATGTGAACGCAGATAACGATGCATCATGGATGAGATTAGCCTACACGTTCAGTTGATCGTTGGTTCACCTATCGTATGATTTGTGTTGAGGATCTGCGATATACGTCACCATGATCGTTGTATAAGGGACTGACAGTGATGTCACGTATATAGCGAAGATTAACGGGATGCAGCTACTATCCTTAGGGCAAGATATCAATTGTGACGCCGACTGTCATTAAGTGCTAACATTGTCTAGATATTGATTACAGATCGCAGATCATGTGAGACAAGATTCTGATAGAGTAGCAGAAGGTAGAGCGTATGACCGCTCGTGTGTTCGTCAGTGATAGTATTCAGAGAGATAGCCTCAACTCGCGCGTGCCGACTGCGCAGTAACTGATGAGAATTGGTAGACAATTTCTAGTGACTGCTGCCATAAGGTGTATATCATTCTGTGATGATAAAAGACAGAAACGAAGCTCTGTTAGAAGAGAGACCTTTGAGACGTGGCCGCAGACGGGAATGCGGTGCCTAGAAGGTCACAAAGCTCATATCAGCTTCCTACAAGATATCTGCCCCGCATGTGTCCTCATGATCTGTGCTATCTCTCCAAGTAATATAGCTCCAAGATCTCTTGGAATGTCTCTAGATGTGCTGTCTGGAGTATATAGTAATGTATGCGTCTTTGTGAGTCTCTTTGGTTGTTAGTTCAGCTATTAAAGACGTGCTATGTCGAAGGCCCGCCCACTCTCCCCCTCCCCACCCCCACCCCACCCACACCCTCAATACACCCAGCGAAGTCTCGTCCAGTGTCTAGTTACACATTCCACGCTCTGTAAATTCCCACGCTAATCATTTTCTCTACTGTATCTTTACACTGACTCCTCTATAATAGTGCTCGGGGTGTGAATATTGCGCATTACTCTGTAGACAATTTGTGTCCATAACTAATTACTGTTGTTGGTTTGTTCGGTGTTTAGCTCCTTCTTAGTTGGCACTTTTCTCCTGATTCGCTCATTTGTTTCCTTTGTGTATCATACTTAAGGATCTGTCATGTATGTGTAAACTTTAGTAGTATTATCCCTGGTAGATCCTCCTGTGTTCTGGGCTGGTATGCATGGGTATGTTTTTAATTATCCTATTGCTAACTCACCTTATAACTTTGTATAAATTGTAAGTGTCTATGTTCGCTTGGTCTTTTTGGTATTCCTATCATGAACCTGATACCAATAAGTCCATGTGAACTCTATATGAGTCCCACTGAACGTGTGTTGGATATCAGTAATATCCCAAGTGTCACGTCCCACTCACTTGTTGCAAATCATTATCTCGGCTCTCATTATGTGCGGAGTTCCCATAAACGTCACTACCTCCTAGAGATTGCCCACTCCTCGTCCTCGCGCTAATTAATGGATCATAGGATTTGAATACCTATACCTAACCACCTTATAACTCTATAAATTTAAGTACATGGTCGGTCTTTCGGGTATTCCATCACAATCAAAGCCAAAATCATTAAAAAGTTCAATCAAAGTGTTTGATATAAATATCAAACAATTTACACTTTGAGAGTTTTTCATCATCACTAAAAGCTCTCCCTTAACATGTGCATCGTAATCGTAGTACATGCTAAGTGTGGAGTGCATTGAGTCCATTTTATCTTATCACATTTCAATACAAATTAGATTCAGTTTAATCACATTTTCCCCCCTTATCCAAAATGTTAATCCCTTGATATTTTGGATATCAATTTGATTAAATGTTCGAGACAAAATGTTACACAATCTCTAACATGAACTTTTTAATGCTCCCCTTCAATATTTGAGGGTATATAAGACAGTGCTGAGTACAAAATTTGAAAAAATTTAAATTTACTAAGAAATTCTTGAAAATTTTGTACTTGAGCACTTCTTAATATCACCATAATGTCTACACTACATATATACAAATTTCACAAGTTATTTATTACGTACAAGGTTTGACCTGTTATGATGAGGACATCATATGATAAATCATATGGTCCTTTGCAGTAGTCAAAAGTCTCCCTCGTACGGTCTCCCACCAACAAATTTCTCTAAGCTCAACATAATCCTCCTGGTCTTAAGCTCAACATAATCCTCCTGGTCTTAAGCTGTTTATCAATTGTCTCCAGATAGTCTGAGGCAGATACTTCATCTGAATTCCCTTTAGACGATCATCAAGAGCAGTTCGAACATCATTGAGTGTACCGTCACTAAACTTGTATAGTTCATCAATACGCATCAATCTGTTCTTCTTGTCTTTGTTCTGGTAAATGAAACCTCTCATGTTCCACAGTATGGTTCACTTATCAGTCCTCTTTAATACTCAACTCATCAATCATCAACACATCTTTTAATCAATTTATCCACATCCATGATTATCACAAGTCATCAATTTCACACAACATTTTATTCTCCATATATAATAATCAATTGAATATCCTCCCTCAGTTGATTAACAATTGAATATTCCCAACAGATCAGGTTTTATTGTAACAATGTTCTAGAAAGGTGATGATCCCCATTGGATGCCATCCATTCACATGATGTCGTTTTGATGCTGTCGTCACTTACCCGTTATCCCACTACCAAATAACCAGTTGAGAAACTCATCAAACCTTAGGATAACAAGGATTACCATTAATAATGGAAGAGTAACTTTACAACCAATTAAGGGGAGACAAACTTCTGTTAGCTGCGTGTACTTCAAGGACTTATACTCCAGGAGCAAGTGGAAATTAATTCTGGAAAACAAAGAACAATTATCTGCTACAACTGCAAAGAGGAAGGCCACATGTCCAAACAGTGCACCAAACCAAAGAGGAAAAGGGATGATTCATGGTTTAAGGATAAAGTGTTGTTGGTTCAAGCTCAAGTAAGTTGTCAAATTTTACATGTGGAATGTATTCGATTTTTGGCAGATCCAGGAATTCCAGTAGGTCAACGCCACACAGACTGTCTTAACTAACCATGTTGCTTATACAAGCTGATGAATTTGGGATGCTTATAACTCTAATATGTGATGAAACTTAACAATGACAAAGTTGCTCTAATGCGAATTTATCTCACTAGGTTCTGACGCTCTTTCTGAGGTACACAATCATATAATGTGAATAATGATATGACTAATCAAGTTGTGCAGGCTATGCCGTCTTTCTGAACTGTTCAAATGGTTGTGAAACCATTCAGAGACTTAAATAATCAGTGATAGTCAAAATCTTTCCTTATATCGGTATCTGATTGAATCCCTAAGGTAAGCTGTTCAAAAATTCTAACTCTTCTGCACAACAAGGTGATTTGATATTATCTGTGATTAAACAACTAAAACCCAAGTAGTTCCTTGTACCAAGACGAATCTGGAAAATAAAAGTGTCAATGATACTTTAACTGTTGAGCTTGAAAGATATAAGGAACAAGTCAATATGTTAAAAGAAGGACAAAACGTTGATTTAAAGAGTCAAGATAACGTTTAAGATTCATGTGCACAGTCTGTAGAGATTGATCATCTTAAACGAACTCTTTCAGAACATTTAAAAGAAAAGGAATCTTTATTGCAAACGGTTACACTTCTCAAAAATGATTTTAAGAAAGAATAATCTAGAAACCTTGTTAGGGAAATAGCCTTAGAAAAGCAGATCAAACACCAAGATAATATTGTTTTTAAAAGAGATCAATCTGCATAAACTGTTCACATGTTGACGAAACCTCAGTTTTTTATAATAATACCACTAAACAAGCTCTAGGTTTTCAAAATCCTTTCTATATGAAGAAAGCTCAGCAGTTGGAACCTATGATATATGTTGGTGATATAATTCAAAAAAGCAATCCTATTGTGATCCCTGACTCAGAAGAGACCTTAACACTTGCTGAAGAGAGTCGTTCAAAAATGTTTTTAAAAATAAGGATAATATGATGCAAGAAAAGATAAAACAAATTGATACCACACCAATCGATTATGCTGCTCTTAACCAACTTTATAAAGATTTTGAAACACGATTTGTTCCACAAACTGAATTATCTGCTGAACAAGCCTTTTGGTCACACAACTCTGTAAATTCCTCAGAACCTGATCTTTTTTATAGACCCACCAATGTTGAGATTCCTAAAGAACTTCCTAAAGTCAACATGGTGAATACGAGTTTGAAGAAACTTAAATACATTTGCTACTTTGATGTGGTAGTCAAAGATTGAAACCTACCGCCACAATACTATCACTAAGGGCACGTGTAGAACATACAAAAGCTTGTTTTAGGGATGAAATAAGTGCATTTTTAAAGCTCTGAAGGACCTGATTTTAGTACATTCAACAACAAATTGGTTTGATGTATGCTGAAGGTCTAAAATGTCTTCTATCAAATGGAACAGGCTGTGGAACAACATCGTGTAGAGTCAAAAACATTTGAAGTTAAAATGAATCAAGCTTTGAACGAAAATGAACGACTCTTGGTACAAGTGATGAGCAAAGAAATTGTGAACTTGATTGTAAATTCCTCTATGGATTTTGCCTTTGTAAATGTGTTGATATGTATGTGAAAAGTGTCTCAAACTTGAGAACGAGCTTGCAAGAAGGATTTTGTGAAATGAGATTTACGATAAATTGTTCAAAAGGTTTACCACTCTGGAAAAACATTGCATTTCGTTAGAAGTTGATACTCAACTTAATCAGGAAATTTTTCAAAGGAACAATTCTATTTCAAATCAAAGTGCTCCAAGTTTTGATCAATTGTTTGTATTAAATGAATTAAAAGCTCAGTCCCAAGAGAAAGACATGGTCATAAAAAAGTTGAAAGAGAGAATTAAATCTCTTAGTGGAAATATGGATAATGATATGATCAAACAAGACTTAGAAGAGATTGAAACCATAAATATTGATATTGTATCATAGGGTTGGACAAAGTTATTTGCTGAGAATGAGCATTTGAAACAGACCTATAAGCAACTTTATGACTCGATTAAACCAGCACGTGTTCGATCAAAAGAACAATGTGCTGACTTAACTAATCAAGTCAATCTAAAGTCTATGGAAATTTCTGATTTAAATGCTTGTCTTCAAGAAAAAGTTTTGGTAATTATAATCTCAAGGATGAATTGAGGAAAACTCAAAGGAAAAGATTTAGCTTAATAATAAAGTTACCACATCATCTAGTTAATCAAAAGATATTAGGAACCAATAACCCCTAAATGTTGATAAAAGGTAGCTCACTCTGCCTATATTAAGCGCACTCAGGAAGAAGCTGCAGTTTTTAGGGATCTAGTCGATCATATTCAAGCAAATTATCCCCTAGACCCAACCCTAGAATTTGCCTGTAAGTATACTAAACTAATTCAGGAGTTGCTTACAAAAATCAGTAAAACCTGTCCTAGTCTCAACAATTCTAGAGAACAATTAGTGGCTGTGACCCTAATGAATAAAGTCAAGAGAGTTAGACTCACTGAGCCCGTCACATCCTCAAGAAACACAATCACAAAAAAGGCCTCTACATCAAACCTAGCTTCTAACAAACTTTGTTGTCTCTAAGGTATAACCATCTACTAGTGCTAGCGGATCACAGCCTTCAGGCAATACAAAGAAAGATAGGATTCTACAAACACAAAGTAGTACTCAGAAGAATAAAGTAGAAGCCTACCAGTAGGAAAGTTAAATCTAGTTTGAAAAATAAAGATCATGTTGTTGCACCTAAAGGAACTGCTCATGTGCAGCATTCCAAGCTTAATGCTAATTCTGAACTTAAATGTGTTAAGTGTAATGGTTGCATGCTTTCTGATAATCATGATTTGTGTGTTCTTGATTATATCAATAATGTGAATGCTCGTGCAAAATCTAAATCTACTAAGAAACAAACAAATAGAAAAGTTTGGAAACCAAAAAGAAAGATGTTTAAAACTATTGGATATATTTAGAGACCTACTAGTCGACCTTTCACTATTGTAGGAAATGCGTGCCCTTTAACTAGGAATACCACTACTACTGAAGCGCCCCTTAGGAAACAAGTTGTTCTAGATAATGAAACATCTAAACCTGCTGTAACATTCTTCTATTCACGGAAACCTAGGAACTCTAAAACTAATGTTCCTGTTAGCAAATCTAAGGTTCTTCAATCTGTATCTGCTAACAAAAAGGAACCCAGTAAATCTTGGGGATCCATAATTTCCGATGTTCCATCTTCCTCTCTTAATGAATGCAGGTCGTCCAAATTGTCCTTTGGTATTTGGACTCCGGCTGCTCCAAGCATATGACCGGAGATCGCTCTCAGCTCACCAATTTCGTCAACAAATTTTTGGGTACAGTCAAATTCGGAAATGATCATGTGGCAAAGATTTTGGGATATGGTGATTATCAGATTGGGGAATCACGTTACGATATTAAGGGCTTTACTATGTGGAAGGACTTGGACACAACTTATTCTCTGTTGGGCAGTTTTGTGATTCAAACCTTGAGGTTGCTTTTCGTCAACATGCCTGCTTCATTAGTAATTTAGAAGGTGTTGATTTATTGACTGGATCTCGATGCAAAAATCTGTATACTCTGTCTCTTAGAGACATGATGACGTCCTCTCCTATATGTCTCTTTTCAAATGCCTCAAAGACTAAGTCCTGGCTATTGCATCGAACGTTTGTCTCATCTAAACTTTGGTGCAATCAACCATTTAGCTAGACATGGTCTTGTTTGAGGTCTCCCTAAGCTTAAATTTGAAAAGGACCATCTGTGTTATGCATGCGCAATGGGTAAGAGCAAGAAGAAACCCCTAAACATAAATCTGAAGACACTAATCAAGAAACTCTATTGGTTACACATGGATCTTGTGGACCAATGCGTGTTGCAAGTGTTATGAAAAAAGACTCCTTGTCATTGTCGATGATTATTCACGATTCACATGGGTTAAGTTCCTAGGTCAAAGATTGAAGCTCCAGATCTTCATAATCAAGTTTCTTAAGATGATCAAAATGTGGCTGAATGTACTCTGTTCGAAGCATTCAAAAACAGATAATGGAAAACTGAATTTGTTAATCACACGTGCGTGAAATATTATGAGATGGGTTGGTATCTTCAAAAAAATTCTGTAGCGCGTTTCTCCACAGCAAAAAATGGAGTCATTGATTGTCGGAATCGTAAGCTAATTAAAGCTGCTCGCACAATGTTAATTTATGCAAAAGCTCCATTATTTCTATGGGCTGAAGCAGTGGCTACCGCATGTTGCACTCAAAATCGTTCCATCATACGCCTTCGTCACGGCATAAACACAATTGAGCGTTTTCATGAAAACTTAACGACTTTCTTTCTTCCATGTATTGGTGCACTCTGAGCATCTATGTATTGATAGTGAGAATTTGGGCAAGTTTACAACCAAATGGCTGATATTGTGGTAATTTTCATTGGTTATGCACCCACGAAGAAAGCATTTCAAATTTACAACCGACGTACCAGAGGAATCATTAAGACAATTCATGTAGATTTTGATGAGCTGACTGCAATGGCTTCTGAACACAGCAGTTCAGGACCCGCACTTCAAGAAATGACTCCTGCAACAATCAGTTCAGGACTCATGCCAAACCCTCCTCTTTTAACACCATTTATACCACCTTCGAGAATTGACTGGGATATGTTGTTTCAACCGTTGTTCGACGAATTACTCAATCCTCCACCTAGTGTTGATCACCACCAGACCTAAAGTCGTTGCTCTTAATTGATGAAGTAGCAGCTCTGGTACCCGCTGTATCAACCGGTTCACCTTAATCAACTACAGTTGACCAAGATACACCATCATCAAGTAACTCTCAAACAACACCCGATACCCAACCTCCCGTCATTCCTAATGATGTTGAAGAAGACAATCATGATATTGAAGTTGCACGTATGGGTAATGATCCGTACTTTGGTATTCCAATTCTAAAAGTTCCTTTTGATTAATCTTCATCATCGGATTCTATTCATACAAATGTGCCTCCTGATCACCAAATTTCTGAACACAATAACAAATGGAATAAGGATCATCCACTTGAAAATATAATCAGTGAACTCGCTAGACCAGTTTCTACAAGGCTGCAATTACATGAGCAAGCTCTTTTCGGTTACTACGATGCTTTCCTCACTGTTGTTGAACCCAGGACGTATAAAGATGATTTGACTCAAGCTTGCTGGATTGAAGCATGCAAGAAGAACTCAATGAGTTTGAACATCTTGAAGTTTGGGAGCTCGTACCCCCACCAGATAAAGTTATGGTTATTACTTTGAAGTGGATATACAAAGTGAAACTAGATGAACTGGGAGGTATAATTAAGAACAAAGATTGATTAGTGGCTTGTGGTTACCGTTAAGAGGAGGGAATCGATTTTGAAGAGTCTTTTGCTCCGGTTGCAAGATTAGAGGCTATAAGGATTTTTTTCTCGCGTTTGCTGCTCATATGAACATGGTCGTCTACCAAATGGATATGAAGACCGCGTTTCTGAATGGTAATATGCGGGAAGAAGTTTATGCTAGCCAGCCGGATGGGTTTGTGGATAAAGATAAACCAAATCACGTGTACAAGCTTAAGAAAGCTCTTTATGGGTTGAAACAAGCTCCACGCGCGTGGTATGACATGTTGTCTTCGTTCCTGATATCCTAAGACTTCTCCAAAGGTTCAGTGGATCCTACATTGTTCATACGCAGAGATGGTAAGGAACTACTTCTGGTACAAATATATGTCGATGATATCATCTTTGCTGCATCTACACCTGAACTTTGTGACCTATTTTCTAAAATCATGTGTTTAAATTTAGATGCATGATGGCAAATCTCATTTTTCTTAGGGACTATAGTATTTCGCCATGTCACAGAGGTAGTATGCAACTTGAATCCTTAAAGAATTACGTTTTGACTCTTGTGACCAAGTGGTTACTCCCATGGTGGAGACATCAAATGAGATGAGGATTACAGAAGGGAAAGCCATTGATCCATCACACTATCATGATATGATAGGCACCCTCCTTTATCTCACAGCCAGTAGACCTGACCTACAATTTTCTATATGCATGTGTGCTCGGTATCAGGCTCGGCCTACTGAAAAGCACTTAAATGCAATAAAAACGATCTTTCGATATCTAAAAGGAACCGTTAATCAGGGCCTATGGTATCCGAAGGATTCATCGATTGCTCTAATAGCATTTGCAGATGCGGATCATGCTGGTTGTCAAGATACACGCCGTAGCACATCTGGTAGTATGCAATTTTTGGAAGATAAACTTATCAGTTGGTCATCAAAAATGCAGAAAAGCGTTACGATATCCAGTACGGAAGCTGAATATATTACTTTGTCCAGCTGTTGTGCTCAACCTTGGATGTGATCTCAGCTTACCGGACTATGGCTTTGGTTTTAAACTATAAATTCCAATGTACTGTGTTAACAAAGCATTATTGCCGTATTTTGCAAAAAGTTCAACATTCCAGGTCCAAGCATATAGACATCAGATTTCACTTTATCAAGGAGAATGTTGAGAATGGGGTGATCGAACTTTACTTTGTCAATACGGAGTATCAACTGGCGGACATCTTCCACTAAAGCTCTTGGAGAGAAAGTATTTGAATTTCTGATAACAAGCTGGGATTGCGGGTTTTACGCCGGAGACTCTTGAAACAATTGGCAGATTTGGGGGGGAAAAGGGGGGTTGATGAATAGTGGGTACCTATTTAACATATCCTGTATATATGATATATACATAAACCATAAAAACAAAAAAAGATTTTTTTTTCTAGATGTACTTCTTTTTATAAAACAATATACAAAAAATATAACAAATCTAGTAAAACCAAGAAAAATAATTAAAAAATGGAAAATAATATACAAATGAGGTATTAAAGGCATGTCTTTTGAAATCGATAACATTTACGGTTTAGAACTTTAATTCATTTATGATTAAGAGGGCTGTAAATTGAAGTTCAGAGCAGGAAGTTTACAAATGTTTTTTCTAAACTATGGGCCAACATGGATTGCCATTATTTCAGATAGTAACCGGTCATCATCTTAAAAGGCAAGTATTTCAAGAAGAAAACTTGACCTCTCAACGGGAATTTTGTCTCCGTATGGTCTACTTTATGACCATGTTAAGGCTTGTGATTACTTTGGCATTAAAACCAGTGCTTCCATATATAACTTACGTGTACTTGTCAGTGCGCTTAGTGTCCAAAATAAGAGAAATTTATTTTATTGTAAAAGGTTGTCTTCATAATGAATCAGTGTTTTCAGTAATAACAAAAGATTTTCAAAGACAATTCGGACCACTCAACAATGACAACATCTCTTTAAATAGAAACGGGTCATTATTTTGAGGGGGAGAAAGTGTAATCGTTAAATCTTTTTAAATCAGTCTTTCAAATAAAGTCCATGGAATAAACGGGATAAAAGTTTTGAATAATAAGGATAAATAATTTTTCTGGGGAGTTAATTTATATTAACTACAAGAGCGTAGATGTCATTGTTTAAACTTTATGGACTTATTTGCATTTGAGACTTGTGAATTCAGGCCTTAACTCATGTGAGATAATATTGCAACACTTCATAGTTTGTAAAAGACTTAGGAATGCTTGGAAATACTTTCATAGTCTTAAAAGCCTTGAAGTTGATTCTCACGGGATAGATCTAAGCTTATATATTCTTAAAACACGATCTCGAGTATGTGTGCGTACAAAGTTTTGCTAATTCCGAGGTGTCGAAACCAGCAAGCGGGGAGGAGTAGATGTATTCTCGATAGTGTCCTTAGCCATCTTTTGAGGTTAGCTTCTTTTGTCTTTTGAGGTTAGCTTCTTTAAATTTTAGGCTTTTTTGAATCTTTCGGGTGTACTAATTCAATCTCATGTTGGAAGAGACATCTCGTCTATAGTCTGTATGATCAATTTAAGTCCCAGGGGGAAGTGTTAGGAGTATAATTATTTAAAACGTGAGAAGAATTCTTTCTGATTCAATTAGTGTCTTGCCCAACCGGTCAATCACTAAGCTTATTCTTAAAATGAGTAGAAATATTTGATAAAAGAGGTACACATAGGTATGATGATTCCTTTAAATAGTCAGTATCCTGCAGGAAGAAATGTCTACACTTGGGACTTAGTTGACTTAGGTGTTATCATTTCAACTACTTAGAGGGAATAATTGTGACATCCGGGACTTAGTTGACTTTGGTGTTACAATTTATATCATCACTATCATGTAAGGAGAAATACGGACATCCGGGACTTAATTAACTTTGGTGTTGCGGCTTCGAGTTACTTGTGTACTTCGGATATCTAGGCTTTATACATCAAGACTGCTTGATGCGGCTTGCAAGAAAGTTCTGAATCTACTCAAGAAAGGATTACTGGTTTAGGGGGAAGCTAAGACAACTTCATCACCGACATCAACACCAATCACACAAGCTCAAGTTACATATGTATCTGAATCTGTTCTATCCTCGAAGTTTGATGCAAAGATTTTCATAACTTGGAAAGAAAGTTGAAGCAACGCTGAAGAGTGCTTGGACAGAGAAAGATCAGATTGACAACCTCTTGATAGAAAGAAGGTTAATGAGGAGCTTGGAAAAGTTTGTTGGTGGGAGATTGTACGAAGGAGACCTACGGCGGCTACAAAGGACCATATGATTTCCTCATATGATGTTCTCATCATTCAGGTCAAACCTCGTGCATAAAAATCTTGTGAATATATAAATGTGTAGTGTAGACTTTATGGTGATAATAAGGTGTGCTCGAGTACAAAATTTTTCAAGAATTTCTTAGTAAATTCAAAATCTTTCAAATTATTATACTCGGCACCATCTTATAAACCCTCAAAAGTTGAGGGGGAGCAATAATAAGTTCCATCTTGCTAGAATACATCATTTTGTCCCCGAACGGTTAATCAATTGATATCCAAAATATCAAGGGATTAACATTTTGGATAAGGGGAGAAAATGTGATTAACCTGGACTTAATGTATATTGAAATGTGATCATAAAATGGACTCGATGCACTCCACACTTAGCATGTACTACGATTACGATGCACATGTTAAGGGGGAGCTTTTAGTGATGATGAAAAACTCTCAAAGTGTAAACCTTTTGATAATTATATCAAACACTTTGATTGAACTTTTCAATGATTTTGGTTTTGATCGTGATGGAATACTCAAAAGACCGACCATGTAATTTAATTTATGGAGATATAAGGTGGTTAGACATAGGTATTCAAATCCCATAATCCAACCCGAACCGGAGGGATCTACCCAGGGATATCCACTAGTTAGTGTAGAAGTACTTAGGTATGATAAAAGGAGTAAAGTGAGATTAAGGGAAGAATGCAGACTGAGATGGAGCTAACACAGGAACAAACCTAACAAGGTGTTAGTTATGAAGTCTCGGTAAGCATTGAAGGGGTTGAAGAATGAAAAAGAAATGTAAAGATAAAGGGTGAAAAGAAAGAAGCCCTCCATACACTTAGGCAGTAAAGGAAAACGGGTGGGCGGTGGTCAATACATAAACTTTCAAAAACACTAAGATGTTGTCCGACATTGAAGACATTCATGGACCCAGTGACGCTATGCACAACCCTTCCCAGCCACTCAAAGTCGGAAAGACTTTGTTTCAAAACTCACAGAGATTCACACATTTCTATCAACTCTCTCACTCTGAGTTAGTTGATATTGAAAAGGTGACACTCAGCTCCAGCCTTCGATCACTAAAATCAAAGCGCACTATTGAGTCTAGAGCCAAAATGAGATCATCCATAAATCTCATTAGGACACTTGTCAAGTTAAATCTATTAAGTCGCACAATGTGAATAACAAGATATATAATAAGAGTCCTTTGTATTATCCTTGTGATTTTTCCAGAACATCTGAGTGATATCATTCACAATGAAGATGGAAATCCTGCTTAAGCTAACATCAAACAAGCTCATGGCAGGTGACTTGTGCGATTCTCTACGAATCAAACTTGTGACAACTGGAAAGAAACGATGGTGCGATTCTATAAGAATAAAACTTGTTCCAGGTTATGAATTGACAATTGATGATGAATTTTTGAAATGATCAACACTTTCGATGTGTCACAAAAATACTTTAGCAAGTGACACGTCGGTTGATTTTCAAATCAATTTTTCTATTCAATCAGTAAGATAGTAACTCACTGGTTCACTCATACCGTGCTGTCTACTTTGAGACGTTCCGATAATGAGAACGGCTAGTACAGCTGCGAAACCCTGTCAAGAAGATTCTTCAGAATTCTATCTAATCACAGGCAGTATTTATACTGATCAACGGGGAACCGTGGTTATTGCAACCATATTCGACGAAGTGACAAAGACACTCTCGTCTATATCTGTTGATTATCATAAACCTAAACCTGCAGGTATCCCCGATGGTGGTAGCTGCTAAACATAGACGTGTCAAGATTCATAACCGCATGCTCATACCCGACCGACAAGTATAAAGACATCATGAAAGCTCAAGTACATGTTTCAAGTCTTCTGCTACTCTGATACCGTAAGTCTTTCTCGAAGTGACGAAGTGTTAAAGTTAAAGAATTTCAAGAAAGATGCAACTTTAAAGCTTTTCAAGTCAACAAATCAAGAAAGGTATGAGCATGTCGGTCTAGAAGTCACAAGTTCACAAGATGGCAAAGTTACAAGATGGCGAAACGAGATTATGCTTGGTTGATGATCTCAAAGTGCTCAAGATCACACTATTACAAACAAGTTAAGATAAAGGAACAAGCTCGAGCCTAAAGTCAAAGATCACTATAACAATTCACAAGTTATAGATTGAAGTTAAAGACTACGAGCCGAGGACTAAAGATAAAGCATAGTATGCTAGAATTATATTCTTTGTAAATTAGAGTAACCTCCCTTAGGGGGAGATTGTTAGGATCAAGAAAAGTCTCAGTCACTTCCAATATTTACTAGTCAAAGCCCATAGTTAGATATATTAAACATATTACGCTAATATGGCCCAAGGCCCATGGTAAGCCCATCAATAGGCCCCATGGCCGGCCAATACTAGTGTATAAAATAACCTCTCCATGCTTGGGAGAGGGGGTTGTTTGGTTTTGTTATTCTCACCTTTGCTAAGGAATTATATGTTTCTTACTTTCTTCTTAAGGAGAATACATACTCTCCTTCCACTTTCTCTCACTAAGTTCCTTCCCATTTCATATAAAAGATTACTTGTATTCTTCAAGATGTTGGATTATGGATACAATTTTATGCAGACAAAGATTCATGTTGACAATGAGAGTGTCATTTGTGTTGTCAAGAATCCTGTCTACCATTCTAAAACAAAGCATATAGAGATTCGACATCATTTCATTAGAGACCCCTGTGAGAAGAGATTGATAGAGATGGTCAAAATACACACTGATAATAATGTAGCTGATTTGCTCACTAAAGCTTTTGATGTGAGTAGATTTAATTTTTGGTGGGCATGATTTGTATGCTTAATCTGTAGCTGCATGATCTCAAGGGAGGTTAATGGTGTTTAAGTGCAGTGGAGTATACACAAGTGGTATTTGGATTGAAGTTGGAATGGATTACAACTGGTATGTTGTTTTGATTGACAGATATTAACTTTTATTCATGGGCTATGCATAGATATAGATCCTCATGAATTCTCACATGTCTATCTGGTTATTTCTAGTATGCTTGTGATGAATAGAGGCATGTTATTGCATAGTTATTGGAGAACAAGTTAATACTGTTAGACAAATATTCATACTGCCAGGCTAATATTAGTACTGCTTGTTACCATTAATATTGTTGGTGCATAACCAAGCACCTAAGGGTGAAGGTTCAGCAACCTGACCCCAACCCTAACACACACCCTTTACTTCACAACCAATTTTTTTATGAACCTCAAACTGAAGCTCACATTAAGCAACTACTCCCATCTCCAACTACATATCAAAGAAAAAGAAAGACTAAAAAACATAGGAAAACCAAAAAAGACACCCAGTTACCTTAGACTAGTGTACCTCAAGACCTTAAAGCAGACGAGGCTGTCCATAAGGAGGGGGTGACAGTGTGGAAAGGCATCATACTGCCTGCTTTGAGCTTAGAGGCATCACAGGACATGATAACTAATTAGGACCCAGACCATGGCAATGCCTAATGTTGACATTTCTTAGGAAATGGATACTGGTGGTAGTCCCAGGCACCAAGACACCATTGGGGGTGCTCCTACTCAGACTAGGTCTGAGAGAGTGCTTGAAAAGCCCAATGAACCACCTCTCTCAGAAGGGCACACATCTGGAAGTGGGGAGGGCAGGATGGAACATCAATTTGAATTAACGGCTAATGTACCAATCACACCCTATGATTTACCTCTCCTAAGAGGTTACACACCTGGAAGTGATGAGGGTAGACTAAAACTACAGGAATTGATGACTATGTGTACAAAATTATCAAAACAGGTGCTTGACTTGGAGAAAGAGAAGGAGGAAATATAGACAGGTTGAATCTTCAAATGAAAATTATGGAGTTCACACTCTGTTTATGGATGGTACACCTATGAAGATTAATATGCTAGTAGAGAAAAAGTACCCACTGATCAAGGAATTATAAGAGAAGATGCTGAACTTGTAGTTAGAAGCTGAAGAAGAAAGTACTATGGAATTTGAGCTTATTAAGTTTATCAAATCAATGCTTGAAGAGTAGTAAATTGTTTGGATACATCTTCCTAATGACCAAGATGATTAAACTGAAGAAACTTGATGATTGACAAGTAAATATCAAGTTTAGGGGAGGATTGTTGGGAATTTTGAGTTACTACTGCCAGTACTACTTTACTACTATTGGTTAAAGATTGATACTGCTGCTAATGACTGAAGAAATAGACTAAGTAGTTAGTACTGCTAGTAATATTAGTTAGTGTACTACCTAGTTACAAATGTTAAGTACTGTTAGTTATAGATTGTACTGTTAGTTTTATTAGGTACGTTGGTATAAGAAATTGGTTTTACTACTTATGTGATATGCATGAGATATATTAGGAATAGATATGCATGATCACTTAACGCGTTTTGTAAGCCTATTAGGGTTTTCCTTAGTGTATAAAAGGAACCCTACGGCATAGTTAGATATATCAATATTTCATAGAAAACGCATATCTCATAGTTAGTTATTCTGTAACCTTAGCATAATATTTGCAATCAATATATTCAAGTTTAGTATTCATTGTTCTTCTTAGTATTGCAAGTTAGTTTCCGCATAACTTGTAGTATTCACAATCATAGTTTCTCTTATAGTTAGTTTGGATTTATCTAGGTTAACTAAGCTTTAACAAGCTAAGAAGATCTGTTTATTTGGGACTTCACAGTTTCCATCTTTTGAACCTCAATTCTGGGACCGTACACTTCTGTCATCAACTTTATAAGTTCTACCCAACTCATGGCATAGGCGGCCTCAATCCCAATCGTTCTCTTGTGGGAATTCCACCAAGTCAATGCACTATTCAGTAGCGTGCACGTAGCATACTTCACTTGGTACTTCTATGGACAGTTGCTAATGTGGAACACTGTTTCCATCTTCTCGAACCAACGAGTTAACCTAACAACTCCTTCCGTTCCATTAAAGTTAAGTGGCTGGCACTTCAGGAAGTCTTGATATGTGCACTCTATAGCAGGCATAAATCGTCTAAAGTTATAGCCATATTCTCCTCCATTTCCATTACCATTTCCATTTCCTCCATTTCCATTTCCTCCATTTCCATTTCCTCCATTTCCAATTACTTCTTCCTGTTCACCCTCATCTCCCATAAGGGGTCCAAGGTTTCTGACAGAGTCGCGCGCTCTCAATGCTTCTGACATCCGATGATCGTTTTGCTCGTTGACTCCTTCACGTGTCCTTGACGCTCCCGATCGTGTGTTAGGCATTGTCCTACAACATAACAATACACAACACGATGAAATTTCATGGTGATATGAGATTGTTAACGGGGTTTGAAAATAAAATAACAGGTTTTATTACACGGAAATACAAAATCATAATAACTTCATGATAATGCCACGATTCAGTGATAATAAAATAAAATAATAATATGCAACAAGCAAAAGAAAATATTATTATGTTAAAATATCGAACATAGAATGGTAACATCTGATTTCACATCATCAATACTAAATGTTACAACGCTGTTCCAAAATATAGGATTTACAAATCCCTAACGATTAGTTACTACTAGGTGCTACGGGTCAACACTAGGATAATCACAAAACAATCTAAGAACGGTAGTCCCAATGCCTCCTGGTATAAGCCTCAAGCCTAGTAATCCTCATACGTTCATAAAATCTAAAACGCCGAATCTGCCTTAACTCCCTTTGCACACTCAAATCCCTACGCCAAAAATTTGGTATACTCTCTGAAACTATCAACATCACAATGTCTCTAAGTCTCCTATTATCTCGCTCCAGCTCTTGAATCCTCTCCAACATATCAGCACTCTGCTGTCCTGTCGCCACGATCCTGTGTCCTTGATCCCTCTGGATACTCTCAATAGCCTAAACACGGTGAACTGGAATCTCAACCGTGTGATCATGGAACTTCTAAACCAGATCTCCCAATGTCTCATATGTACCTTCTACTGCTCCCTCCTGAGTAGGCTCCTGAACATCATCCGTCAAAACCGAGTAAGTAACCCTATCATCTCCTCCCTCAACCAGGCCTCTCGCGCTCGCCTCAACATCATATCGAGCAATAGTCACAGCCTCAACCCTAACATCAACCTTGTTAGCTTTAAGAGCATCCACATAAGCAATACACTCATCAATCTCTGCCTGAATCTCGGGCTCTGAGTGGGGCTCATCACTCCTCTCAACATCAACATCCATCTCTATATCAGTCCCTCTGGACCTAGACTGCTCAGAACTCTCATCCTCAACGTCAACTCCTAATCCAACCTCTCTGGGTACATAAGGCTCAAAACTATCCTCTGAACAACCTTCTAAATCCGTCACTGACTCGGGACTCCTAATCCTCTTAGGTGATGGTAAACGATCAACACGTGAAGAAGACAGTGCTCCGAGTACAGGTGAAGATAACAGTACAAATGCAATAGGAGATCTACTCCTCTTGCGAGAAGGACTTGCAAAAGAAGAATCATGAGATGGTCTATCAAAAATAGCAATAGATGAACGATGAATACTAGGTACCAAAGAACATAAATGATGGCTAGGTCTCATACCCGATGGTGATGCTGAAAATGAATGATTAGAAGATGAACGACTAGATGCAAAATCAGATGAAGCATCTGCAGAAGAATCCAAAGAAGTCTCTAAGGATGAACTCGATGATGAATCATCCAAAGAAAAATGATCCGAAGAATAATAGTCAACTGAATGTCTCACGGCAAGACAATGAGTAGGTAACGGTCCAACCCTCTTCCTCACAGTCATCATGTGTACCGGCCCATTAAGATGATAGCGGTACGGTCGACCATAAGGAATAGAGTGGCAATCTAAGATTAGCAAGAGAAAAGCAATGAGTGTACAAACTAATGTACCCAAGAGGAGCATCAAGAATTGTCTGGGTAGACGTGGTAAGGATCACACGGTACTCTGAAGGAATGAGATAGAAAGAAAGAAACTCGTCTAACTCTTTGCGCAACAACTCACATCGTTGAATAGCTAATGCATTTTTCGCAGACATACCTGATAATAATTTTTTATCTTACCTTTGGAAGTACAGAGAAATATTCCTGATAGAGAGAAGACGAGTGATTGAAGTGGTAAAAAGAAAAAGGGTATTGTGATGACGTTTATATAGGTGAAGCTAGAGGGACATATCACCGTGCACGTGGTAGAGATCAAGATTAATCGAATTTCAAATTGAATTTTAAAGTGGGATAAGATGTTCGCGATAACCAAGGCGGACTTTTGGTTTATCTGCATTAAAACCCCAACTAACCCAGCAACAAGTGGGTTAAGTACTTAATGCGTATAGTAGTAGCATGCGACATGGTCCTTGATTTTTGATGAAGATTGATAGTCAAAAGCAATGCACTTATAGATGCATACATAACATTCGACTGGGGGGCTTGATGACGTACCCTCCCATTCGGCTTAGAGGTCTCCCCTTCGAAGCTCAAATGGGATCTTCTCTCAAATACACTACATAACCTTCGAATAGTTTCTAGTGGTGTAAAATTGTCTTTGGGATGCTTACCAATATGGGAATCCGCCATGCAAAGCCCTACACCCTTCGCGGTGGGCCTTCGACGAAACTAGGGCAGAGGTCATGTCACACTCGCAAATAGGGTCCCATCCGATTTATTGTCCGGAGGTGTGACGTTATCGAATATCTCAAGTACAAAGCATAAAGAACGACCTTTAAGGGTACGTTTTAAAAATAAACACCGTTGCATAAATTCAAAATAATAATAGTAAATTTACATCGATTAAATTTAAAGATTTAAAATTTTAAATTGCGAAAGCTTAAATAAGTTCAAAAACGGTATTTAAAGACATAGATAAATTCTGGAAAACCGGTTCGGCAAACAGACTTTACATAAGTCAAGCAACGACATCCATGCTAAGCACCTGAGAAAAACATGCTTAAAACATCAACAGAAAGTTGGTGAATTCATAGGTTTAGCTCAAATGTAATTAATGTGGACCACAAGATTATCAAAACGTATGCGACAGTTATAGGAGATACAACTTCACATAAAGAGGCATTTACGTTGCACTAAGCTCATGACACTGAAGCTAATACTGAAAGATAGCATGTACATTGCAATAAAGGCTTGCCCTTCAGGTGTCCGACCAAAGACCACCTAACTAGTTTTGACATAACATATATCCGGTAGTCCTTGGCAAACTCGGGCTAGTAAGTGCTTCTTACCGGGATAGGGATAATTAGTCCCAATAGATCTATTTATTCACTCGTGCTCATTTAACCAGCCAGTTGGTTAAAGATGATTAACAGTTCATGATAATTCGGGCAATAGTGGTCTAAACGCTACTTAGGCACTTGTTAACGGGGAATTTCTATTGTATTCAGTAATTGGGTCCAGTTTTAAAAGCAAGCAAATTCTCACCCCAAGTTATAAAAAAATATTTCACCCCCCCCCCCCCCCCCCCCCCCCCCCCCCCCCCCCCCCCCCCCCCCCCCCCGAAAATAATTTAAAAGTGGGGCTATGAACTCACCTTGATTGGTGAATCGAAGAAGAATAGTCTAGAATAAAATCACACAATAATGAACAACGGTTCGTATAGACAACCTATGAAATGAGGGTTTGGTTTAATATCGGAGTAGCGCAGAAGTGCGGATAATGCATAAGCATATATACTAGTGTACTTTTGATAATAAGTATATAAAAATTAACGCTTGTGATCGTATAATACTTAAAATGTTTTCGTAAGTAAAACGAGTAAATAATAGTATGTATAGTATTATCATATACATATAAATGACTAAGTAAAAATATATATTATATATATATTTTTATATATATATATATGTATATATATATATATATATATATTATATATATATATATATATATATATATATATATATATATATATATTGTTCGGCTTGTTATTAAATTCTTATTTATCTAGTTTTATCATGTGTGTTTTTATAATATTTACTAAGTACAATAATTTATAAAAATTTAGGCATGACCCGTTCGTGTTTACACGTTTTCAATGTCATACGTCTTTAATAAAAACCATTTCAAATCATTTTCAATCTCTTTATAATACGAACTATTTATCATAAAAAACCTTTTACTATTTAATCAAAAGATTTTTTGGTGACCCTTATGGGCTTTTAGGCTATTAAGCCTAATCTTATTATTGTCACGTCCCAACAGTTAAATATAAGTTAAAAAGTTATAGGTCTAAGTCGTACACTTCATTAAAATAAGCTATTAATCGAACTTATTCAATAAGCTTCACGTAGCTTTAGCCTTGGTGTTGTATTTTTGTTAGGCCTTGACGTTACGTCCAAAATATGTAGTTTTAATTCATCGTTATTGTCAGTAAGCAAAACATTAAGTAATAAACATGCGGACTTAATAATTAAAGCATCAGATCGGTAGACCACAAGTAAATTAGCGAACCACATCAGTCCAAGAATAAGCTTGTGTGGCTTGGCGTGTTGTTGCCTTGTTTTGTGGCGACCGCGGGTAAGGGACAAACAAACATATTCAGACTTATTTATAAGCCGAACAAGTTATTAATTTGTCCTTTCAAATAAGCTATGGAGAACTGGTTATATAATCTGGCTAAACGAGGGAGTGATGGAACGTTGCTGGTATTCATATATCGAAAAACAAAATAAGCTAAACAAATATTTTATACTTCCTTTTCTTATTTGGGTTTCCGATCCAAATATATAGACCTTTAAGTTCAAAATAATAAATATAAGCTTTTCAAAAGCCCTTATTAGCATAAGTAGAAAATAATAAAGCTTATAACATACCATTTTTTATTATACAAAAATAACCCATGATCACAAAAAACTTTCTTTCCTTATATTTCTTTTATTATTTTCGAGACATACGGAGGATAACCATTTTAAGTTTGTTAGTTTTTTAAAATCTTTGTTTTTACAAAATCAGTTGTACGACTAGTTTGTATGCATCAAGGGATGATTATGAAAAGTACAAAATTATTAAATGAATCTTGATAGACTTACAATGATTGAGGTTTTTAAAAGGAAATGAATAAGCTAGGAAAAATCCCAAATGATGTTTACAAATTACTCGAATGATACAAATGATCAAACCTTCAACAAATATTTAAGAGTTTTTGATCAAAGATGAAACTTTTATGGATTTATGTATGTGTGTGTGTTGGTTCGAACAAGAGGGATCAAAATAGAAGAGAGAAAACTCAACGTTCAAGTGTGTGTGAAATATGAATGAAAAATGAGAAGTAAATGGTATATAAATACAAAGTTTGCTTCACACACTAAAATGTGTTTGTGTGTGTGTGTGTGTTGTGTAATCAGACAAGGAGTGAGAGGGGACCAAAATGATCTCCTAATCACACTCAAGCTTCGACAAAACATGAGTTGGAACTTGTCTTATTGATTTTAAATTAAACAATTGGATCCAAGGTTTTCATATTTGGGTGTGGTTTTGAACACACGACAAGAAGGGCGGGGCGGGGGGGGATAATATGGTTTTTAATATTTTAAGATGGTAGTGATCTTTGTTTGATTTTAATTCCAAGCCTTCAATGCATATTTTTATATTTAGATAATCTATCGTTTCTACGCATGTAATATCGAATACGATTAACGATATTTCACAAAAAATTTATGAAATTTTAAATTTTTGCCTTAAAATATAATAAAACGTGGGCTATTGCCAAATACTACAAGTTGGTGTCACGGTTCACTTTCGGTGACGATTCTCAAATAAAATAGAGGGGGATACCTCTCCCGGTCTAAACGTTAAAGTTAAACGAGCTTTTTTATAAAATTCAAATTAGCGACCTGATAACGGCCTAAAATTTGAACGGAAATTTGTCAGTGGTGTCAAAATGGGGGGTTTTCAATTGGTTTTAGAATTGTTTAGGAACACGAAAGTTCCGGTCACTTCCATGTATATCGGTAGATAGCTCGTTTAGTTATTTTTGAAACCTTAATAGGCTAAGTTAGGAAAAGCCCATGGAAAGCCCATGAAAGCCCACCTAGGCCGGCCACATTAAGGGTATTTATACACCTCTCCATGCCTTGGAGAGGTGGTTCATTGTTCATTTTCTCACACACATAATATACATTACATTTACTTTCTCTCTCTAAGTTCATCCAACCCACTCTCTCTAGTTCTTGCATAAATCAAAGATTACTATTATTCTACAATTGGTATCAAGAGCCATGCGTTGTTATGTGTGTTTTAGTTTTTTGTGTGTAAGTTTTTGGTTCGTGAGTTTTTTCTTGCAAAACTCGTCCTTTCTTTCAATTTTTCTTTGTTTTTGAAGCACAAGTGTACACTAAAGGATCATTTACTTTGGTAAATTTGGTACTTTTGTGACCTTTACAAAGAACAAAATCTTGATTTTAAAATTTTCGGCTTAAAAACCTTAAAGTTTTCATTTTTCTTGCTCCTATAGGGTTAGTAACACTAGTTGTACAAGATTTTTTTGCAAAAAACCGATCAAAAAAGTGTCTTTTTGTGTTTTTGAGATTTTGAGTTTCGTCACAGTTAGTACCGAACAACTACTATCGAACAACTCCTTGTTAGTTAGTATCGAACAACTACTATCGAACAACTCCTTGTCAGTTCTGTAACATCGATATCGACTACTATTTTTTGCACTCAACTCCGGTAAAGTTAGTTATTCCGAACAACTACTATCGAACAAAATTCCTGTGTCAGTTTAAGTAGTACCGAAACAACTTTATAGAAACACTCTTGTCAGTTCAGTATCCGAACAACTACTTCGACATCTCCAAGGCAGTTAGTATCGAACAACTACTACCGAACAACTCCAAGGCAGTTAGTACCGAACAACTACTACCGAATAACTCCAGGGTAGTATATACCGAACAACTCCAAAACTCAATTTTCAAAATTATACGGTTTATTTCTTTGACTTGTAAAATCTCGTGAAACATTAACTTGTTTTTCCCGGTTTTGTTAAGAATTGTAAAATCCCGTGTAGTTTTATGAATTTTCTCAAGACTTAAAAGAAAACTTAATTAAACACAATTTCTTTCTACCACCGATCGATCATTCAGTAATCTTTTTGATACCACTTTATTAATGACGACTCTTGCTGATAAGTCACTTCTCTCGGGCGGTGACAATAAACAACCGATGCTTGAAAAACACTTGTATGACTCGTGGAAAAGCAGAATGGAACTTTATATGATTGATAGACTCTCTATGGTAGAATGATTCTTGCTTCTGTTGAAAAAAGGTCCACTTGTTTGGCAACAATTAAGTAGATGGTGACGAAGACCAAAGAATATATGAATTAACTCTCCGCAGAAAACCATTAAGCTGTTGTGACATTCAAAGCATTAACATCATTCTACAAGGATTCCAATTGAAATTTATTGCTCTTGTTAGTAAACATCGTATAGCCAATGGATATTTTGGAGAAAATCATACTGCTCAAGCAAGGAACCGGTCGTTAACAAAGCAGATCGAGAGTGTAAGCTGTACGATGAATTGATAGTTTACATACAGAAAGGAGAGTTGTTACACTGGGTTATACTTGAGATTCACTTTGATACTTCAATGATATGAGATTTACAAGATGCCACTAGAGAAATTTCAGTCATTACCAAGGTTTCTGATACTCTTATAATGAATAATTGATGCAAATTGCCGTTAATAATGTTAAGTTGGTCAAAGATTTGCATATACTAATGTTGATCACGATTCATGCTCACTTGGGAACATCATGAACGAATGCAATGAAGTGTCGAATTGATGTCATGAAATCATCTTAATCCTCTTGCTTCAGTTGCATCTCTCCAAATGGGACACAGTCTCCTTATCAATCTCATTAGCACTCTTACCAGAACTCTCAACATCAACAATTTGTTTCACCTTATCAATCTTCACAGTATGGATCACCTTTTGAATCTCAACAATATTCAGTCAATCAATCATCAACACCTCATTTAATCACTTATCCCTCCAACAATTATCAAACCTCATGTAACACCCCCATTTTCATATATCTTAGCGGAAGGGTCATTTGGGGTGCTACATCATAATATAACAACTCAAGCATAGAAAATGACTACGTAAAGAGACGTTTTTTAATACATTGATTTGATAATAAGTTTACATCATAGGTCTCACAAATTATTTCATAAACTTTTACTTACATTTTTACAATCATCTTCGAATGAATTTTATTTATTCGGCCTTCAAAATCATTTAGGTTTCATGGAGCGACAATCACAATCTCACATCGTTCCGAATTACTTCAAGGACTGAGGATATAACATGCTAAAATACCAACAATAATGTTGAGAGGAATCTTAGGAGTTTATATATATAAAAATAAAAAATTGCGAAAACACAAGTATCATTTCTCAATATTCATCAGGATATAACGATGTGGCAGAAACAAAAGTTATTTCGGGGGATTATTTTTAAGTATCATGACATTGAACGTTTACCATACAATATGTTGGTGGTTCCCAACAAAGGTATTCCTACTATACACTCGCGCTAGGAGGGCATATTATTCTTTATTACAAGCATCGTTGTGTAGTTTCCCGGACACTTGACGGATAGCCATGTCGTTCGGAATTAGAAGGTCGGCAACCTCCATAATAGTACTATTTCATGTATAAGCGTTAACCATTTCCCGGTTGTTAACAATCATGGATTTTCCGCAGGTCCCTTTTTTATTTAGCGAAAAAATATATATAATTAAGTTAACTTTTTTAATAATCGAGGCATTAGTATAAATCTCCCTTGTGTTCTATTTTATAAAAACAAGCATGTTATCTCCCTCGCGGGTTTTTTTAAAACATTAAAAGTGGTAAAAAATTCGAGGACTTATGACTTCAACTTTAGTTTTTGATTGGTCGGGCGAGAATATCGACTGAATAAAAAACTCAGAGTACGGCGCGTCAATCAACCAAAGACTGTTTCAAATTGTAATGGGTCTTAGGTTTTTCTTGTCGATAAAATAATGAAAACTCTATAAATTAAAATAAGTATATTGTATACATGTAGTTTATCATGATGATCATGCTCTTGACTTATTTATTTCCAACACTTTTAGAGTTTTTCTAGGTTTTTAATAGTTTTTATTTTTCATTTTTTACTCTTATGGTCCCAATATATCTCCAAAAAAGCCATAGGCTCCATAAGTAAGTCCGTTAAGTGTTAGGTTGCAATTATTAACCCAAAAATACCATGTCTTAGCCCATTAATTAAGCCCCAAGTGGGATTACATGAGCGCTTTAGGCTCAAGTCCAATATGTCTATTTTAATACATTGGGCCTAGTGGCCCAATTAGGCCTTATGGCCCATTTAAGCTTGTAAATGAGTCTTATTATAAATTTTCGGGTTCTCGAGGTCGGGACATGTTTATTATAGGACTTTTAAAAACTATTTAGGTTTACAAAAATAGTCGTATTTTAATAACCGTAAATGATATAATTGAAAACGTTATATCCTAAGTTTCATAATTAAGTATATATTACAGATTCAAGGTTACTTTTATACTTATTTTAAGTACACATATACTTATGATCAAATTACTACACAAAGATCAAATTAGCATTTTAGGCTGAAAATTCACTTTTTCCGTTTTTGGCGCCATTTTCAAACATTAATGAATTAGTTCGTAAATATCACTTTTTACCCATTCTGTCCAGCAAAGTCAGATTCAACATATTTTAGTAAATTTGTCATAACTTGCTCAATTTTTACATTCCAATGGTGATCCAATTTGCTACATGATCACAAGACATTTGTCTACAACCTAGAGTATTCAAATCAACTCTCAAAGTTACTCAAAATTCCAGAACTTACTGTTAACATCAGCCCATAATTTTTAGTGATTTCTAGCTAGTTTCAATAGTTGATTAAGCCATTTTTAACCTAGATCTATGCATGCATGGATAATTTCACCTCTTGATCATCATATATCATACATTTACATATACAATAAGGAAATCATAAATACAATAATAATGAAAACATAGATGATGAGAATGATCAATTGATCAAAAAAAAATATAACCCTTCTACTCCAACTTTGATCTTCACCCAAATTATTTTAGATCACTATTTTCATTACCCAGAAACTTGATAAAAACTTGTTTAACTTCAGCCCCAACTTCTATAAAAACCTTCTTTAAAACCTCTTTAAATCACATAAAAAATGCAAGGATTACACTAGGTAGTTATATTCACTAGTGTGCTTAATCTTTGATCTTCAAAAATTTATAAAATGGGTGTTTGTGGTGTGTGTGTGGCGTCAAGGGAGGAGGGAAAGAAGAGAGCAAATGCAGATTTTTGTTAATAAAATGACTAGTGTGTGTGTGATTTAGGTCAAGGCAAGTTTATATAGGACTTGAGACCAAATGCCAAGTGTTTAGGGCAATTACATGAATCAATGCCAAGGGGACACCTCCCCCCTTGGTTTGTCCGCCCCTAGTGGGTTGAGTTTAATACTTGACCCACAATTTGTAAATGCGGGTATTATCAAAGTCCGATATTTAAAAAGGTACGTTTTGTAGTCGTTTTTTGTAAAAAGTAAAAATAGTACGAGATACGAAAAATGAAAACGAATGCAACAAAAATATTTCCACAGAATTTTGGAAATATAAACGTCGATGTCTTACGTAGAATTCATCGGTTCTTCATAAATGTTACTTAAATTACAAGTGTAAGCCTTAATTTCTTCCCGGTTAGTCGTGAGTTCATATCTCAACATAAAATTGAAAATTATAATTAATACTCGAGAATAAAATAACGACCTGAATTTGACGGATTGTCACATTCTCTCACTAAGTTCCTTCCTATTTCATATCAAAGATTACTTGTATTCTTCAATTGGTATCAAGAGCCATGGAGTGGTGTGTTTAGTTTTTATGTTTAAGCTTTATTTTTGGTTCGTTTGTTTTTGCACAAATCGTCCTTTATTTTTTTCTTCTTTGATTCCAAAGCTATTGTGTACACTAATGG
>BQNB010056308.1:0-38718 GCA_026074375.1 Tanacetum coccineum | reverse complement strand
TATGATAATACCTCAATTGAGAATATTATATTTTGGTATTTTTACCAATTTGTGAATTTTATTGATAATTAAAGACAATGTTTTTATATTTTTGGTTTTCTCTTTTTTTTAGATTTTCTTTTAAATGATAATTATACTAAAAAGAAAATGAAAATATTTTTGTACTTTTTTTTATATGATAATATTCACAGATTCAAACACAAATGCCAAACGTAACGATAAACGGTTTCACAGCCTCCCCGGCAGCGGCGCCAAAAATTGATTAATAGATTTTCAAACTATATATATAATAAAATAAAATATATATAATCTAAAAAACTACAATAATCAATAAAACCGAGAAGTAGTATAGAATGTTCCCGGGTCGTTTATCCCCAACGAGGCTGGACTGGAGAATCGATACAGTCGGAAGATTGGAGTTTGAATGAGAGAAATGATTTGAGAGTGTGGAAAGCTAAGTTAAACAATAACAAACAAAAACGATTAAGAAAAACCTAAAAATTATGAAATTAAGCTGAAAAACGAGAGCATGAATCCCGAACAAGGGGTCAAAAACCTAAAATCTTCAAAATTAACCCTACAAAGAAATTTTTACTTCTAAACTACTCTAGGGGACAAATAACGAAGAATGAAAAAGACTAGACTGAAAACGGAGGTCGTTTGACCCAAAAACGAGTCAAGACAAGAATCGTACCCGAGCCCCGTTCTTTAAAAATCAAAAGATTGAAAAATTAACCCTACGAAAGTTTTTCTATTTTTCCTACGTAGTATATGACTAAATAAAATTTTCTAAAAAAGAAAAATATTTTTTTGATAATTTTAGTATTTTTTATGAATTTTTAAAACTCATAACGAAATTAAATTAAAAAAAAATACTAAACTATTTTTAAAAATTCTGAAAAATTTACCTAAAATACTAGATCCTAAATACTACCTAAGAAAAATAAGAAACCATAAAGAAAACCCTAAATTGGCTTATGAATAAAGCCCGAAAATAAGTGGAAACAAGCTATATAGGCTTATAAGTGGGGAAAAAAACACCTTAAAATACTAAACCCTTGGGACTCCTAACGTAGAAGTCCCAAGGGGCAGCGGATATGTATGTTGGTTATTAAAATAAGGGGTGTATTGAGGGTAGAGGCCCGGGTTCGAGTCTGGAGCACCCCGGGACACCCCTGATCCTTTTTTTTTTTAATAAAAACTTCTAAAACAAAACTTGTTAAGCTCCTTGAGCTTAACAATTTTTATAACTACAAACTTTTTAAGAAAGTTATAAAATAAGCTGAAAAGGGCATTTTTAAAACAGAAAGAAGATTAAAGTTAGCTGTAAGGCTAAAATGGCTTTATCTTTTTGGCTTTTTTGGACTAATAAGCTAAAAAACCACTTGATCAAATCAGTGAAAAGATTTATATCACTACCCTAAATAAGCACGTATGAAACCTAAAGCTAAGCAATTAATTAAGCTAAAAAGAACTAAAAATAGACAGAAAGCTTAAAACAAGTTAAAGCAAATGTAGTATTTCTCTTAGCTGTTAACACTAAATAAGCAAAGACAGTAAGAAAATGAACTAACAAACTTATCAAACCATCTAATGAATTATAGGAGCAGCAAATAAGCAAATGGAATAAGCCATAAGCCCAAAAGTTGGCTTAAACCCTCAGCAGTACTAACTTAAGAGTTAGTACTGCTAGAGTAAACTTTAAGCCTAGGGACACAAATTTTGGCTTAAAAATAAGCAACAAAAAGGGCTTCTTAAGGTCCACAATTAGAAGGGCTTATAAAAGAGCTTATTGGCTTCTTAGAAAAGCCAAAAGCTAGGGCTGAGGCCCCCTAATAAACTAGAACAGATGGCTTAAAGATAAGCCCCTAGCACCAGGGCAACTAAACTAAAAAGAAAGGGCTTAATTTGACAGCTTATTTTAAGCTGTCAAATAAGCTTAAAATTAAAAATTAAGCTAAAACAGATTGAGCATGGCTTAAGGTGAACTTGTGCTCAAATTTTAAACCTCTAAGGACAATTTAAAGCTGCTTGATTCTTGCAAAAGACTTAGGTGATTTAGCTTCTTGAAAACCTTAACTTGTTTCATATGTGAAAAACTTTAAAGAAAATGTTGACAGAACAGCTAACCATCACTAATGACTCCTAAGGTTTTTACTACTTGATTCTAACACATATAAATGACACAAAATAGTACTACAACTTAAGTTTTATAAAGTCTTAAGCAATTAAGCACTTTGGGACTTTTGTAAAACCAACAAACCTAAGACATTAATGAAAACTTTGAAAAACACTTTTCTTAACTTAAAATCTTTGAAAAACAGACTCAAAAGAGCTTAAACACTTAAGCTAAAGCTAACCATATGACTCCAACCCATACAAATCCTGTTTTGACCCATTTTGGTACTTATCCCAAACACCCCTTAATATTTTAAAAAACGAATTTTAAAGTTATAAAGATTGGTTTAGGCATAAGTTTTAAAAGAACAGTGTCACACAAGCATGGTTAAGCACTAAAGAGTAAAAAGCAAAAGCAAGTAAGCAAAATAAGACATAAATAAGCTGAAAATAAGCTTGCTACAGTAACTTTTAAGCAAAATTTAAAAAGAAAGCATACCTTTAATCCTTGCTCAAAACAGGATTGTTAGCACCTAAATAAGCTCTAAGACCTACCCAAGCTTATAAATAAGCTAACTAAGAAACCCAATGAGCCATCCTTGTTTGCTCATTCATCCTTTTGCTTGATCAAACAGTACCTTTTTTTTTCTTCTTTTAAATTTTCCTTAAATTTTTGTATCAAAGTTGAAAACAGATTATATAGAGCTTATATTAAGAGCTTATAAGGTTGTTAGAGAAACACAAGTAACTTAGACACAATGTAAAATTAAAGCTGAATTTTCATTAACAGAAAGTACAAGTACATTAAAAAACTAAACTGAACTAAAACTAACACACTTTTAAAAAAAACTCACTGAAAAACTAACTACTTTTGCCTCAAGGGGCTTACAACAGTTTAAATAGCCAAAAATAAGCTAGGGATTTTTTTTTCTCTTGACTTCTTTCCTTCACTTGTGTGCTGTTTGGTAGACAAAAAAAGTCGTTTTCTATGATTATGACTGTTGATTCATGAAGTAATACCCCCAATTTAGCTTCCGCTGCTATGTGAATTATCGGGGTGTTACACGAAACCAGCAAGGGGGAAGGAGTAGATGTATACATGATAGAGTCCATGGCCTTCTTTTAAGCTTGTCTTCATGGTTAACTTCTTTTGAGTTTAGGCCTTCTTTATTTCTTTTGGGTGTACTATTTCAACCTCATGGGGAAAGAGACATCTCGTCATCATTTAGTATGCATCATTTGAGTTCCCAGGGGGAAGTGTTAGGAGAATAATTATTTAAAACATGAAGAATTCTTTCTGATTCAATTAATGTTTTTCCCAACCGGTCAATCTCTAAGCTTATTCTTAAAAGAAGTAGAATCAGTTAACAAAAGAGGTACACATAGGTTTGATAAGTATGATGATTCCTTAAGTTAGTCAGTATTCTGCAGAAAGAAATGAGTACATTTAGGACTTAGTTAACTTAGGTGTTTTCATTTCGACTACTTAGAGGGAATAATTGTGACATCCGAGACTTAGTTGACTTTGGTGTTTCAATTTATATCATAACTACCCTAAAGAGAGAAATGCGCTTATCCGGGACTTAATTGACTTTGGTGTTGCGGTATCAAATTCTTGAAAGGGTTAAGTGTGTACTTCGGATATTTGGGTTTTATACATCAAGACTGCTTGATGCGGCTTCCAAGAAAGTTCTGAATCTACTCAAGAAAGGATTGCTGGTTTATGGGGAAGCTAAGACAACATCAACACAGACATCACCAACCACACAAGCTCAAGTTACATATGTATCTGAATCTGTTTCATACTCGAAGTTTGAAGCAAAGACTTTCGTAACTTGGAAAGAAAGTTGAAACAATGCCGAAGAGTGCTTGGACAGAGAAAGATCAGATTGACAACTTCTTGAAAGAAAGAAGGTTAATGAGGAGCTTAGAAAAGTTCGTTGGTGGGAGATTGTACGAAGGAGACCTACGGCTGCTACAAAGAACCATATGATTCTATCATATGATGTTCTCATCATTCAGGTCAAACCTCGTACATAATAATCTTGTGAATATATAAATGTGTAGTGTAGACTTAAAAATTAGGCATATATAGTGTTTGAGTATGAATTTTCAAGAATTTGGTTTGGGTTTTTTGGTTTGGGTTTTCATATATAACCTAAAACTGAACCAAAACTTTTAGTTTTTAAAGACCAAAAACGATAATCTTCAGTTTTTATAATTGGTTCGAGTACTTGGGGGTGGGGGTTTTCGTTTATGTTTACTCATCTCCTACATTTGATGGTAAAATCAACTTTTTTTGTATTAAGCATAATTAAATAATAAATTTACGTGACCCAAAATTTTGTGTACTTGTATCACTTTTTTAAAAAGCAGGAATTTTTACAAAACATTTACACTACGCGACCAATATTCATCGAGTTCCCTTGGAAACCCATATGAGGTCCTGCCCTGAACCACACTTAGCGTATAAAAAACTTATGTTTTTAGTAATGCCAATCTGATAATTTCAGAAAAAAATAAAACAAATAAGAAGATGAAACGGAAGTTTTGATTAACAATAACCTATTAACCCATGAAATAACTTCAACTCTATTGATCATGAACGGTACAAATTAAACATTACAAAGAAAGATTATACTAGTAATTAACTAGCTAATGATCGGATCTTCAATGGTTAAGATGACAAACATCCAAGTGTAAGTCATTTTTCGCACATTTGGATACATGATTTCACAACTAATGCGTGTACGTCTGTAAATATTTTCAAAAACAAGTAACCATGAGTTCTTGACATGCCACTTGAAATCCCCACTTAGTTTTATCCATAAGCTTCCATCGTGTATCTTATTTTGGAAATCCCGCATTTCCTCATCTGTTAAACGTGTTTGATGCTAAAACTTGAGTACCATCAGTTTCTCATCTTCCATAATCTTGAAGGTGCTAGTAGACACGACACTGATGGGATGGTTGGCAACAGTTGAACTTAGGTTAAAAGTTTCCAACTTAGGGGAAAGCTTTAAAATACTCTTTTCTTCAAAAGTAACCCGCAAGGTTACGTTAGCATCGAGTAGAGCTAAATCCTCATTTAGTTTAAGCTTGACATGCATATCATACATGTGAAGTTGTTTTGTAGGCATATCGGATTTAGCCACAAGAATGTTGGTTGTGAATAGGTAGCCTGACATCAAGAATAAAAGACCGACGATAACAGCGTTGATTACATGCCGTTTTGTGCCCCTTTGTACCTGACAAAAATGAAACAAAATAAAAACAAGAAAAAGAAGAAATGAGAAAAAAAAAGGAACCCATAAAAAATAAAATGCAACGCCCCTGGTCTTTCCTCATCTCCCTCACTCCCACCTCCCCCTTTCCCGGTTTCTCCTCCCTCCACCCCACACCCTTCCCTCACCGCCCACACCGCCTCCCCTCCGCACCCCTCTAAATACTACCCATCTAAAAATATTCTCCACAAAGGACCCATCCCCGCCCATGCCCCACCACAGACTTCAACAAACCTACACATCTATCCGAATCCACCATGAAATATAAAACAACACCCCACTACATCATGAAATTTAGTAAGAAGTAAGGACGTATAACTTACAATGGCATTATTGGTATTTGCCACATAGCCGGTAATATCATATGAAACATAGGTGTTTGCCATCTGCGAGTGGGAAGTTATGTGAAAGAGTGGCAAGGGGGAGTATTTTTTATGTGTAGAAGATGATGTTGTGAATGGTGGTTGGAGTGTCTTTTGGTGAAGAAGGGGCAGTTGCCAGTTTTAATCCCTCACAAGATTTTATTTATAACCTTCATTTAAATAAGTTTAGGGACTTGGAAATTTTAGCCCCCAAACTTATTTTTCTTCACTTTTTTGACTTTGGATTTGTCGAGGTTGACTTTGGTTGACTTTTTTAGACTTGGGCTTTGACTTGACTTTGTCTTTTCCACGCTTTTCCATTCCGTGTCCGGCTTTGTCGTTTTGGCTTCGTGTTTCGTCCTTTTCTTAGATATCCGTTCCTGCACAACACAATTAGCAAAACAAGCATATTTTTGGCATTTTAAGTCCGTTTTTTGTTATTTTAGCTCATTTTTAAAGGTAAAAGGTGTGTGTAATTAAACACATACCAGGCACATAAAGAGAAAAACAAGAATACAAATAAGTTCAAGCACTTGATCCATAAAAACTAGTTGGTTGAATTTGATATAAAAATGTTGTGATCAAGAGGATGAGCGAACCCAGAACACTTAGTCATCAGGTGCACATAAACTTCTTTTACGAGTATAAAGAGTTTTGATTTGGGGTGAGCATGAGGCGGTCTCAGGCGGTTTTTTGCTAGAACCAAACCTCAGACCAAAAGTTCGACTTTAATTTTTTTTAAACCAAACACCGAATCAAAAGTTCGGTCAGGTTTTTTCGGTTTTTGGTTTTTTGTGGTTTGGTTTTTGTTTTTTTCACTAGATGGCAATATATTCTATAAGTTTGAAATCTCTTTCACACACGGTTAGCGTATGAATTTAGATAAAGTTATTTAGAAGATAAAGATTTTTCAAAGAGGTAAATACGATTATGATGGTATCAGAGTCGTCTCATGGCTTCTTGTGGACTAAAGCGAAAATATGAAATGAGACATTTTCGACAATAATTTTTTGTTGTTAATATAAATAATGTAAGGGATTTGTCAATAATTAGTTATATCAAAATTTGGATATCCGAAATTTGCTTTGACAGTTTTATGTTAGACCCATTATTATACCTAAGTTTTTTCAATTCAGATATCCGAAATTTCAGATAAAAATTTTAAATCAGATATCCGATATTTCATATATCCAAAATTTTGGATATCTGAAATTTCGAATATCCGAAATTTTGGTTTTATGTTAGACCCATTTTGGGGCAGTTTGGTTTTTTTGTTTTGGGTTTTCATATAGAACCTAAAACTGAACCAAAACTTTCGGTTTTAAAAAACCAAAATCGTATCATCAGTTTTAGAATTGGTTCGATTTTCTTAAGGCGGTTTTTTCGGTTATGTTTATCTCCCCTACTTTTGATGGTATATAAACTTTTTCTGTTTAGCATATTAATGGATTAAGTAATATTTACGTGACACAAAATTTTGGGACCTGGTTCATTTTGAAAAAAGCGAGAATTTTTACAAAAAAATTACATTACGCGACCAATATCCATCGGGTTCCCGTGAACCCCTGGGAACCCCCTAGGTCCGCCCATGCATGTGATTATAAACCTAATCCCACTATAATCCAAAAATTTATAAAGCTCTTCATATTTTATAAAGTTTTGATAGACCTCTCATAATAGATGTCCCGACAAGAGTCTCTTTCTATTTTCAGCCCCCTTTCTTTTATTTCACTTTTTTCTTTTATTTCACTCATTACTTTTTTTTCTTTTTTTATATTTCTTTTTCTTACATTTATTATATCAATCTTTTTCGTTACAATTTTTCTTATAAAATATTGTTAAACTTTAATTTTTTATTTAATATGTTCATTAATATTATGAGCACAAACTTATATTTGATAACCAACGTTTATCATTAACAACTCATTCTATTGATGAACATGATAACAAAAAAGAAAAAGTTCTTCAAAAAGAAAACTATAAACAACGTAATATAACTAATAAACATTGTGATGTTGTTCATCAAAGAAAACCGATGAACATTGTTATAACAAAAAAAGAAAACTGATGAACATTGTGATGTAACTGATGATGAACATTGTGATGTAACTGATGAACATTGTGATGTAACTTGTTAGGATCATTAAAGAGTCGATTATGATACTTTAGGTGGTTTTAATTATTATTAATGTTACTTTATTTTATAAGTAGAAAGTAGTTTGTAATAAGAAGATATATGCTTAAAGTGAAAAATAGCATATTATCTAAAGAATAGGGACTAGATTGCAAATTAGGAAAAATAAAAGAAGGGAAGCTAATCCTCCCCTCTCTTATAAATACCCCCAATCAACATTAGGGGGTTAAGGCTTGTAACTCTCACTTTCCCTCCTATTTTCTCTTTTCTTTATAAAATTTGAAAAATTGTGAAAGTCTTGCCTTCTTATCTTAATTATCTCTATACGAAACCTTTCTATATCGTGTGATTCAAGATAAAACGTGACTTAACAAGTGGTATCATACGCCATTAGAGATTAAGAGTGATATATTTCATGATTTGTAGCGTTATCGAGGTTGACGTGTTGAATTTCGGTGGAATTCGGTACTTTCGAGTGGTTATTTGAGCTTATTGAGCATTTTTGACATCTTATATCACGATTACTCTCATTTTCGACAGCAATTATGGATAAAACGTGATCATTTCGGTTGATTTGAGCATTTTCGTAATCCTTTCTTGCGTAGTATACAATTTCGACAAGGTTATTGATTGATATGAAGAGAATTATCGAAGCTTTATCATTTTTGGAATTCATATTGTTGTTTGATCGACTTGTAATAGTTATACGAGTTTTCGGTTTTATCAAAACTGGTATATTAAGTGTTATTTTTCAATTTCGAAAGTTGTTACCGAGTTTTAGTAGTTACACAAGTTTTCGGTTTTATCAAAAATTATGTATTAGGAACAAGTTTCATTTTCGGAATCAGTCTCAAAGTTGTAATAGATACACGTTTTCTTGGTTATATCGAAAAACGTGTTAGGAAAATCATTTTTGATATCATTTCACATACTTGACACAATTTTGGTTTTATCGAAATTGTGTTAAACGGGAAAAAGGACAAGTTTTGACATTATAATAAGGATTTATGATTCGTAAAGTGCTCACTTATCTTGGTTTTATCGAAATTGTGATCATTTTCGAATTCTAAGTACTAAATCCACATTTTCGATTTCATCGAATTTGTGATATTTCTTTTTCGAAAACACTTTAAACGGATCAAGTTTCATCAAAATTGATATTATTACGGTTTTATCTTGATTGATATATTGAATTTTGATTGAAAAGTTTTTCAAAAAGTGTGTATATCAAAAATTAGAAACGTTCTGAAATTTGTTTCTGAGTTGTCCGAGTTTAGTATTGTTTGAGAAAAGTTCTAAAATTCATCTGACTGAAAACAGTATTGTCCGAGAATCACTGTGTCCGAGATTCTAATTTTGGGTATTTCGACTACAGTGTTATCGAATTTTAGGAATTCTAGACAAATTGCTCATTTCCGAATTTCGTCATCAAATTTTTGACATGTGTATTATCGAATTTGTTAAAATTCGACAAGGTGTCAAATTTGACAAGTTGTGAAGTTTCTGGTAAATCACAAATAGAACTCATTTTCGTCTACAAAGATCTAATCTTTGAGTCACAAGTATGTCGACTTCTAATACACATCAACAATCTCTTGCTGATGCCGGTTCTGAGACTAGACCTCCGATGTTTGAAAGAGGCAGTTATATACCATGGGCAAGTCGTTTCAGAAGGTACCTTAATCAAAAGAGAGAAAACAGAAAGTGTCTTAACAAGGCAATTGATGAAGGTCCATATGTGTTCAAAAACTACACTCCTCCTGAGTCCCAAACACCAAGGATGCAAACAGAAGATGTTTTAACAGGAGATGATTTGAAACACTATGAAGCTGAGATTGAGGCGATAAATTTGATTTTAATCTCTATTCTAAATGAGATATATAATTTTGTGGATGCTTGTACAATTGCAAAAGCCATGTGGGAAAGAGTTGAATGATTAATGCGAGGAACTGTGCAAAACAAAGTTAACAGGGAAACACGCTTCAATAATGAGTTTGATCAATTCGTTGCTGAACCAGGAGAAGCACTTGTGTCAATCTACAATCGTTTTGCTAGGCTAATGAATGATCTGGAACGAAATGGCATCAGATTTCCCTTAGTCACTGTGAACACAAAGTTCCTAAACTGTTTACAACCTGAATGGCTGAAGTATGTCACTGAAGTTTGTCTTGCAAAACGATTAACACAAGATACTTATGATGATTTGTTTAATTATCTTCAACAATTTGAGAAACTAGTTAACACATCTAGAGCAAAGAAATTAGAAAAGTCTCATGATCCTCTTGCATTGGTGGCACATACGGGTTCCTCTTCTAGAACTTCATCACCTTACTATGTCACACATCCTTCTTCAGTAGTTGATTATGGTGATGATTATCAAGGGGATGCATTTAAAAACAATTCTGAAGATCCACTTACTTCTGCAATGATGTTACTTGCTCGCGCGATCACTCAACATTTTTCTAATCTAATAAATAATCATCTTCGTACTTCTTCCAACACTAGAAATCAAGCAATTGTGCAAGCTGACAGAGTCAACATTCAAAGCAGAAGTTCTGGTAATGATGGCAGAGATACAAGACGTTATATGTTCAAGAGGAAATCATTGAGGGTACCAATGATCAGAATGATGCTGGGAACACACAGAGAACTCTTTGAACTACGTCTTCAGGATCTGCTACAAATGTTCAATGCTACAATTGCAGTGAGAAATGTCATTATGCTCGTAATTGTCCAAAGCCAAGAGTTTAAGATTCAAAGTACTTCATGGAACAGATGTTGCTAGCAAAACAAGATGAAGCAGGAGTAACTCTTACCGATGAACATAACGACTTTCTTGTTGCTGATGCTATCGGATGGAAGACATTGAGGAATTAAGTGCAAATATATGCTTGATGGCCAGAATTCAACAAGCAAACATTGATTCTGATGCAGGGCCAAGCTATGATTCTGCATTCCTCAGTGAGGTACAAAAACCATCCACCAGTTATGTGAACCCATTATTTGCTAAAGATAATCAAGAGCAAAAGTATCCGAAGTAACCCAAAATTATTAACAATACAATTGGTGATGATCAAATTGATAGCAATATTATATTTAATGAACCAAATGTAGATGTTATAGTGGCAGTGTTGAATACGATAACAATGTTTAAGCATCATATGCATTAGAATAATTAGCTTTAAATGCTTATAAGGAAGTTGAGAAACAACAAATAAATGCTAACAAAGTAAAACAACAAAACAAAGTTTTAACTCAACAACTTGAGTTGTATAAGGAAAAGGTTCGAGTTTTGGAGATGACTAAAGGAAATAATACAACCTTGTTTAACGAATTTATTAAGGCTGACAATAAAGCAAGGCAATTAGAAACGGATTTGCAGACTCAATTTATTCGAGATCAAGACATTATTCATGATCTAGAACAAAAACGGGATAATTTACAGTTGTTTGTTGTCGATTTAAAAAGTCAAACTGTAGAACTTCAAAAGACACAAACAATTTTGAAACAAAAGATGAGTGAAAAATTAAGGTAGAATATCAGAGTTCACTTTGAAGCAAAAAGCTTAAATAGAAGCATGAGGCGAAGAGTGATGTATAGAGAGAGAAGGGGAAATCGTCAAATCATACATGGAATGTTCATGCTTGGACCGAAACTAATGTCCTTCTATGATCCAAATGTAAAACATGGTTTAGGGTATGAAAATCCTTATACACTCAAGAAAGCAATTTCTTAGAATCTAAAACTATATGATGCTTCTTGCTTTGATGATACAAAAATTCATGTGAATATTAGAGACACAGAGGACATACTTGATGATGCAACCAAGAGTCAAATAAAAATGGAAAACAAATTAAAGGATCCAATTGCTATTGAGAAAAAACAAAATGTTCGTACACCTTATTACAACAAATTAAATGCTCTTTATGAGGATTTTGTTCCACAAAAAGAATTATCTGCTGAACAAAAATATTTTTCATCTAGTTTTATACCTTCTGAAAATCATTCAAATGCAAGCACATCGACTTCTCCTTCTGAGACAAAACTGTAGGTCCTTGGTATAGGATTTGACTAGCTTTTGTAAGACTATAGATAACTTGGATAAATCCAAATCAACTATATGAGAGACACTGACTATGAATTATCAAGTGTTAATGCGGAATCTTAACACAAGAATTAAGAAGAAACGATATTTCTAAATTGCTATTAAGCTCTATGCTTCTATTGATATTTCTCAAACGTACTCGTACATAACATTGTGCCTTAGGGTTCCTCTTATACACCAAGGAAACCCTAATGGGCTTTACAAACGTCAAAGGATAATACATATCCTTTCCTAAGATATCTCCTAAGATATCTCTAAGATAACTATTACTATTCTGTTACATAAACAGACTTAACTATAAACAGAACTAACTATGACCAGTACTAACTCTAGTACTGCTACTCTACCAGTACTAACTTAGTACTGCCAGACTTAACTTAGTACTGCCAGTATTAACTCAATACTAACAGAACTAACTATTACTACCAGACTTAACTGTTATACTACCAGTATTAAGTCTGTTACAATCTATTTTCCCAACAATCCTCCCCTAACTTGATCTTCACTTGTGAACTTCAAGTTCCTTCAAAACATTCTTGATCTTTACTTTAAACACTTTAAGCTTTCTGAGGATGTTGTAAATAGAATTCTTCAAGTTGTTCTTGATCTGCAACACTTCAAGTCTTCTCTTTTTATCTTTGCAGCAACTATTCTTCAAAGCTCTTCAGCAATCCATCATATCAGCAACATTGACAATTATGTACATCAAATCATAAAGTTTCAGTCTATTCTCATCACTTCCAGGTGTGTTAACTCCTGTGAGAGGTGAATCATTGAAAATTTTAAATGGATTTGATGTCTCTTTACCAGTTAGCCATTCACTCTGGAGTAGTCAGTCCTTTGGCCACCAGAAAGGTGTATGTCCATGGTTAACTGAAAACCATTTCAACTCTCAGTACTTGAAACATTGGTGAGTTGAATACCATATGGTTTTTGGCAAACCATTACAGCCATAAACGGATTTGATATGCCTTTACCTGTAGCCGTTTGCTCAGGGCTAGTCAATCCTTTGGCACCTAGAAAAGGTAAATTCCATGGTGGATTGATAACCATGTCAACTCTTTGTACATGAAACTTGGTGAGTTGATATACCATCCACTTTTTGGTAAAGTGTCAACCATCTAATATGGATTTGCAATTTGTCTTTACCATAAGCCATAATCTTATGGACTAGTTATGGTTTTTCCACAGCCTTTACCACAAGCCATAAACTTGTGGGCTAGCCAACTCTTCACTTAAACAGATATGGTGAGTTGAAAACCATACAACTTATTTGCAAGTTGTCAACCATAGAACGGATTTGAGAAGTCTTTACCAAGAGCCGTTTGCTCCTGGACTAGCCAGTTCTTATGTTGATTAGACATGGTGAACTGATAACCATTTGTTGTGTTAGTGCATAGCACCTCCACCAAGTGTTATCCTTCTCATCTCTATCCTAGACTTCTAACTCTTTAGACTTCACTACTTCCTAATACCAGCTTGCTTTTCCATCATTTTTAACATTTTATAGCAATTTTCATCTGGCTTTCCTCCTTGTAGTTTCTTATCTAGCATGGCTTTGCACATCTCAACGGATACTGGATATGTTCTTTCAATTAACATATATATATCCATTGACTCTAAGTTCAAACAATGTACTCTACAGGACTCATAATATCTCCAACTTATGATCCTTTGCTGTCCTAATTCACTCCATATAGGATCTGTACTAAGAGGTTCTTCAAACATATTCTTTAAATACTTCCAAAATACCTTCTCTAGCTCATCCTCTGGTCCATCCATCCCATATCTATTCATTACAATCCTATATAACTCAGTAAGATCATCTCTAGATATAACCTTCAACATAGCACCAAAATTAATGTACACTATATCAGTTCCATCTTCCCTAACTATTTGGTACGCTCCTTTCTCTCCTTGCTTGAAGATCTTATAGGTGGCTATGCTAGGTGTTTTCATAGCTACAGGAACAGGATTAATTGGAGTTTTATTACCTGTGACAGACTCTTCTTGCTCGCCAACTTCATCTGAATCTTCAGAGTCATCCTTATCAACATTTGTATGAAATCCTCTTCTTGCCATCTGTTTTCTTCTTTTTCCAGACTTCTTGGTTGATTCATCATCCTTTGCTTTATCATCTTTCAGTCTTTTTAGAGTCTTTGTCTGAAGCTCTTCACCAAATCTTTTCAAACTAGCTTTAGTGGCTTCAAAATTTATTGGTGCAAAGGATTCAACCTGTTTCACAAGCTTATCAAATTCTTCCTTGACTTCTTCAAAACTCAAATTCTTCAGCTGAGATAACTTCCATGTCCCCTGATTCTTCAAATAATTCATCATATAAGTCTTGAGCTATGATTGGGTCATGGGCTTATTTCTTTTAGCTTTAGCTCTTTCCTCTGCAAAATATTTCTTCCTTTGATTGACAAGATCAACCATTTTCTTTGTAAAATCTTCTCCTTGTAATTCACTTCCTAGCATGCTTTTTGACAACTCTGCATTAGCTTCAATCTTTGCTCTAATCAAATCCCAATCTTCATTTGTGTAATGCTGAGCTTCAAACTGAACTTGAGCTTTTCTTTTCTTCAGTATTAACTGAGGGAGTACTGGTAGTGTTGTTTTCAGGGATGTCCCTAGTGCTATTAGGGCAATTTCTTCAACTTCTTCTTTAGCTTGAATCTTTGGAATGTCTTCTAAAGAGTCAGTAGAGGAAATCCTTCTTCTCTTTTTGAGGTTTCTGTCCAAGGTTTCCTTCTTTCTTTGAATTTTGTGGATATGTCTGATTCATCTTTTTCTTTAGGAATAGTTACAGCTGAAGGCATAACATAAGCTCTACTTCCTAATCTTTTACTCAGAAGCAATAGATGGTTGGGAGTACCTGCCACTGTTAGTTTTACTTCTGAAGCAATGCTTGTGGGTTAGCTTGTTTCTCCACAAGATACAGGAATTTTAGTTCATAGAATCAGTAGTAGTCAATATCAAACATTCATCTATATCCTACTCCTTTGATCATTGGGTTTATCTTCAAGAAAATTAAACATGCGATTTACTTCTACATCTTTTGGTTACTATATTATAAAAACCCTATAGGCATTTGCTATTCTAGTGAGTACCAACTAGAATCCCTCATCAGATTTTCCATAAACTTGCATAGTACACTTAGAGTATCTAGAATGGTGAAACATGAACCCAAAGGTCTTATGTAGCTATTAATTGGTTTGTGGCCAAACAAAAAGTCAATAGGGATAGAGTTTGTTTTGAGGTTTTGTCACTACGTACCCTTTTAAATATTATAGCAAGCGTACTAACTGCTTCTGCCCAAAAAGGTGGTGGTAAATGGAAATCTGCTAGCATGTTCTGCAGGCCTTTCAATTAGTGTTCTGTTAGTTCTTTCACCAACTCCATTTTGTTGATGGAGTTCTCACAGTTCTATACTCTTGTGTTTTATTCCCACTTGTTTCTAAAATTCATGCGTATTCTATCTTAAATTCAGTTGCCATTATTGATCTAATGTTTTTAATCTCTATGATTTAAGCTGTTTATCAATCTGCCTAATTAAAGGTCTGAAGAATCGCCTACTTTAGTTTCATGCCTTAGAAAAGAATACCCAACAAAATCGGTACAATCATCAGTAATTACAAGGCAATAACTTGCATGATTAATGCTTTTCACAGAAGTAGGGCCAAAAAGATCCATATGCAAGGTGTGTAGTGGCACAATGATCAATCTTTCTAACTTAGCCTTGCATGAGGCCCTATGTTGTTTGCCTTTATGGCAGAGGCAATACACATGTGTGGTCATTTTTTGAAAAACCTTTGGAAGGTAGACCTCTTACAAGATTTTCCCTTTCAAAGTTTGTTTAGATTTTTAAATATTGATATGACCTAACCTTTCTATGCCATAATTTAGATTCATCGATGTGGCTTTAGCAATCAAACAGGCAAAACCTTTAGCAGGAGAAGGTGTCTTCATGGCCGGTTGTTTGTTTTTTTATGTCTTGCGAGTTTTCTTTTCATTTTGCATGATATCATGTTATCGGATTGGGGAAATTCATATCATGTGCTTGCAGGGATTGAACAAGATAATCAATGAAATATCTTATTGGCGAAGCAATGTCCGTAAACACGCGTGCACTACTAATACGTGTGCTTGAGGAAGAGTGAACTCGGCAAATGCACATGTATATCCCGTAAACAAACTTTAGCTGGTACTTAAGGAAATAGTAAATTGCATATGTGTTTGCTAGTTGGATATTTTAAATTGTCTTTTGATATTATGCTAATTTATTTAACAGCAATACTTTATGAGTAATTGTGCATTTGTGTTCACTTAAATCATGTATATATGTAATAATATTTGTTATGATTATTTTTTTTGCATAATTTGATATAAAAAAGGAGTATGCATATGTGTTTTGTTAGTTGTTATGAATAAATAATTCTTTTATTAATTGGTTGTGGTTACAGGTACGAGTATGATGAGAAATATGAAGAGTGCACGTGTGTTTTGTACGTACTATTTAGCGAGAAGATAGTTATGATAAAGAGGTAAAAAGTAAAGACACAAGTGCACGGGAAGATACAAGTGCACATAAATTGATTTGAGTATGTATATGTAAAGACACATGGATGAATTCAAATGCACATATACATATAAAGAAATCAAGACTGAAACTTTCATTTATTCTTTACTTTAGAATTTAGAATTTTGTATTTGAATTGTATATCATATGATTTTAGATTTTGTATATAATGTTTTTGTTTTAAAATGTATAAAGGTTCATGTTCAATATTTATGTTTGCCATTCTATGCACTTGTGTAAATATTTGTCATCAAAACACATTACAACTTTAAGCAATTGAACATTAAAAGTATATTTAAATTTACATTATACTAAAAAAAGACACATATGCACTTTACCTTTTGAAATCATGCATAAAAATTATTTAAAGAAAACAATTAGAATTAAGTTCCTAAAATTTTGGCCTTAAAAACATTTTTATTAGAAAAATTCAAAAAAAAATGTAATATTACTATTATACCCTTTAGAATTAAATAATAAAAACAATTATACAAAAAGATATGATTGGTTGATGTTGGTTCTCGCAGTTCTGTACATTCAAATGGTTCTGAAAAGAACCTCACTCTATATATATATATATATATATATATATATATATATATATATATATATATATATATATATATATTCCTGATGGGCGGGTATGACTTGTGATTATAGTTTTAATTTTTTTTATGGTTAAATATTTTTATTAAGAAATTATTTATTGTAGAAACTATTTTTTAACCCTTTTGTTTATGTAACTGTTTTTTTGTAATAAAGTTTTGAAGACAGCGAACTTTGTTTCTGCAAAAATTAATTAATGATTATAAGAAATCAAGGAATGTGTATATCAAGCATAGTGAAACTAAAAATTGCAATACGAACACGTTTTAGTGGTATAAAATAAGCTACATAAAGCTCAATGCATTTAAATCTTTCAAAGAAGAGTTATCTATCCCCCAGGTAAATTTATGTACTTTGCATTTAGATAACCCCAATACAGGAAGTTGAGTAGGACCAAAAGGAACTCCACCATTATTTATGTTAACAAATGCGTACAGAAAACTTAATAATACTCTGTGAGGGGGACCTGGATCAAAAGATATTTATAAATAAACAGTAAACCCTATGAAGTAGTAGATTTAAAAAACTAAGACATGATAATGACATGGTATATACTGAAAGGGCTAAATATACAATTTATAATTTATAGCATTATGGCTCAACATATCTTTGAAGTTGTAACTTTAGAAAATATACCAACTTTCTCATACTTTTGAAGCGAATAATCCGCTGAGTGAGCCAGTGGTAATATCTGTGCATTTGTCTTGTTCAAATTTCAAAGTCTCAAATAGCAGGAACACTGAGTGAGCCAGTGTTGAGTAGCCTTGGTAATATCTATGCATTAACAATAAACTACAATCATGATTTAGGTAAATAGGAGGTTCAATTAAAATGGTTGTTCTGAAGCAGACCCCTTCAAGACGTGCAATGATTTACAAATCTGCAAAGTTATCGGCTCGAGTTTTCCCTATATTTATAATGGTTGTAGCAGCACCAACCTCATGAGCTGCTCTGTACAAATCAATTGAGATACCCATTTTTATTAAATAAACCACAAAATGTGCAAATGGAAATATTTTGGTCACAGAATATTAGTTCATATTTTAATAACATCATGAACACATTTATGCATGCACATAGCTACAAACAATATCCAACAATAGACATTCATAATTAGTCTTAAATTCACTTGTAAATCTATATATTAAATTACCTAACATGCCACCTAAACTCAGTATCCATCAATCTAAATTTACATTCTTTGATCCACTACGCAAGCCTTTACAACACTGCTTAAAACACCTCAAACTACTTCCTCAGTGTCCGGCTTCTGCGGCAATCCTAAGTTAGAACACAGCTTGTACATTAGCATCTATTCCCACTAACGATTCCAGCTCTTGTAGTGCCCCAAAAGCTTCATACTCATGGTTTACATAAGGCCTAACCACGCCCATAACTTCTTTTGCTTTCAATTGCTGCAAAAATATTGGTTAAGAGATTAGCTATGGCTATCTTTGAACTCATAAAACTAACAGACTTCAAACTAACCGTATAAACTAAATCATTGAGTAATGACACAATTTGGGTCGTGCAATCTGATGGAGGATCCATAACCAAAGGGATTCCAGAATTTCATTGAGTAAGCACGGCTTTTAGAAAGCTTCTCACATTAAGCTTAAGCATAGTCTGCAACACTGTATTTGCCATCGTTACAAAATGAAAATTGAGATTACAATCACTATCCACATAACAGGAAAATATCAAGAGGAAGCTAAAAGCAAGTATGTTGACAACCTGCTCTTTGTTCTCATCTCAAAACCACCTAACAAAATTCGGATATTCTGGTATATAGCTTGTGAACAACTTTGCATAAATATCGATCAAGTCAGTTGTTTAATGTGCTCTTAAAGTTTGTTAACAATGAGATTTGAGTCAATGAGATGTGTGCCATTCTTTCATTAAGTATAATAAAAGCTGATAATGTACTTGAAGGAAGGCATGAGATTTGAGCTTATCAGAGGCTATCATATCAGCTTCAAGACCGCCTACTTGTTTTCCTAGATAAACCTGCAAGATATACATGTTCATTAGATATCATTTCAAGTGAATGAACAGAAGTATCGAGGGCGTGAAAATCATATAAACAAAGCTTATTATTGACGTTGATCAAATTTGTTAATTTAAGTTTTCAAAAAGATATCAAAACCGCGTGTTTGCTTATCAAGGTTTATAAAATGAGCAGGTATGACCAAGTTGCTTATTTAATATCGTTTATTCCACTTAAAAAATAAGCTGATATTTTATCCATCCATTCACTCGAAAGTGGTAATCTATGATTCTATGCTTAAAAGCCACATCAAGGCTGTTAAAGAACGAATGATACATTAGATTTACCTTAATATGATCGGATTGCCTTACGAGGGCCCCTGGTAACTCGTCTTCATAAAGTCTGTAGCCAATCCATATTTGATCCCGTCAAAAAAAAAAAAAGCCCCTATTTGAACGCCATGCTATTTCCTAAAATCAAATTACTACCCGCACCATCAATCTATAAAAAGAATGATATAAAGACTCCACCATCTGTATGGGAACTTGCAATAGCTTAACATTGTGCCTTAGGGTTCCTCTTATACACCAAGGAAACCCTAATGGGCTTTACAAACGTGTGAAAGGATAATACACATCCTTTCCTAAGATATCTCCTAAGATATCTCTAAGATAACTATTACTATTCTGTTACATAAACAGACTTAACTATAAACAGAACTAACTATGACCAGTACTAACTCAAGTACTGCTACTCTACCAGTACTAACTTAGTACTGCCAGACTTAACTTAGTACTGCCAGTATTAACTTAATACTAACAGAACTAACTATTACTACCAGACTTAACTGTTATACTACCAGTATTAAGTCTGTTACAATCTATTTTCCCAACAACCTTTATCATTGAATCTGCTTTCGATTTACTTTTTTGGCATCCAAATAGGGAAAATTAAGCATTTAATAATATTTAAATAATGAATACATTTTAACCCTACATCAATAGAAATGGTTTACTTTTGATCACATTTTATTATGCAAGTCCAGGTATAAAATATTTATTAGATGTGGCAGATAGCCAGTAAGCCATAAGTTAAGCAAATAAGGAAGCAAATATGCCAATTCATAAGTAAAAGTTAAAAAAAGTATGAAATTAGAAATAAAAAATAAAACATACATCTCTGCAATCATACTCAAAGATTGGTTGGTGAATACATTTGATCTTTTTACTTCTTCTAATGAATTGATATGTGTACCTACAAAATAAAACAGAAATAACTCATTCTAACTTTTGATAAACTAATTGACAATTGCAAAAGTAGAAAATAAAAATTATGGTGGTATAAAGATGATCGTTCATTAATAGGTAGGAAAAAGAGTTATAATCATCAGAATATCAATTAAATCAAATTAGAGACTTATCACTTGAATTTCATGATAAAAGATAGAACATGATACATTACCTTGATCAATTGGAAATAGAACATGAAATAATAAGGATAAAACTGTTTGTAAAAGCTTCATTTTAATTACAACATATACAAATTTAATATAAGTGTTTCCCTTACAAATATATCGGTAACTAACTATCTTGTGATTTTATATAAGCTTTATTTAATTTAGCTAGATAAAAATCTTATTCTGTTGTGCGTGTTCATGACAAGGAACTTGTATTCTCAAGGGTAGAAACATAAGATCTAGAATGTCAAGAAATCCTTCTTACCTTCTTCTGATAGTGACTCATAAACGGCCTTCATACCCTGTTAAAATTCAAGATAATATTAATAAAAAATACAACCTTTGCCTTCTTCATTAAACAACAAGGGGGCATGAATTTAAACATACCTTAGTCGATATGGTCTTTGATATGACTTCAGTTATGCATTCTATAGTGTTCTTGTAAGCCAACTCTTCGGACATACCATGTTCTGTGTACCTTCTGAATAACGACTCCACAATACCATGCACAACACCAAGTAAAATACCTGATATTCACCATGGGGAAAAAGGTGTTGGTGACATTTGGTTACTATACAGAAACGTAAGGCGTAAGAGTGAAAGGCTTAGGCTTACCTCGTTCCCCAAATATATTACTATTGTACTCTTTTGCAAATGTAAACGGTGAACTAAAAGCAACTGACCATCCGAGGGCCACATCAGTGGCTCTGCCATCAACATCCTGCAGCAAATTATATTGTAAGGAGTAACAAAGCAAGCTGTTGGATACGGTAGTCCTTTTTTCCCCTTTAGTCTAATTATTTGACCCCTAAATAATCCATAAGTAGAACATGATGTCCAAACATAATGGACTGATTATTGTGACGCGAAGTCAGAAATAAACAGAATTCAGTTTCAAAAATGCAAATTCAAACACCGCTAAAAGATGACACCAAGTAAGCACGTCTTTCGAGTTTTAGCTAAACTGATGTACTCCAAAACTTGCATTGATCCCGGCTCCATTGACCTCCTTCCCTTGAATGTACAACCTCCTTTTTATACTCCTCATGTTCTGTATTTTGAACCATCACCATCGGCGGCCACACAATTTTCCAATCTCCAACTTCTTTATCAACACCAACCCATTTTCCAAACATTTACCCATTTTGAACCGCCACAGACCCTCATCTACACAACTCTTCATCCAAAAGCTCAGCAAGATCCCTATGAAGCTTAGGTCTTCGTAACCCTTTAGTCTTAATAGGAGTAACAAATGCTTTCATACCACTAAACCAATGAATCAAACCATCACCATCTCTACAAGCTAGACAATGCTACTGCCTAACTGGTTTATTAACCTGGTCAGCAGTCTATTCATCTAAATTCTCAAACAACTCAATAAAATACGGGTGCTTTTTACGTGAATCATGACTCATTTGACTGTCGCCAGAATCATAATCACCGCTTAAAATTTCATCGTCTGAATCAATCACATCATATAGTTTAAACCCATTATCACCTTCTGCCACATCATCAGTTTTTTTGTCTGTTTTCTTACCGCTCCATGTCGCCCATTCAAGTCTACTTTCGTATTCTATTATGCATCCTTCAGTCATACCCTACCAACCACTTTTACCCGAATTTAAACTGATATTACCTAACCCATGAGTCAACTCTTCAACATTAGTACTTGTCATCACCTGCACGAATTCAAAACCCTTAAAAGGTTAATTTCTTACATTAGCTAGCTATATATGACTTTAAAATGTATTTTTGTTACTAATCATACTTTCTTGTCACGAAGGTGTTACTAATAGAATTCAAAACCACTGATTTTGAATTGGTAAACCATCAAACATCAACCAAATAGTTTTAGCATACTTAAAACCTCACCCTAACAATTAAATAAACGCGTACTCAAACTCCAACGAAACTTTGTTACTTGTAAAATTAAACTTTAAAAAGGCCATTATTCACTTAAAAGTGCAAACTGCAAGCTTTAACAACTTGTGTGTCATTTACTAATTCCTAACATACATGTTCATATTAAGTTAATCTATTATCTATGGATTGCATAATACAGAGTTTAGTTTATCATGGTAAACAATACGTTAGCAACTTACTGTTTCGTTAATTATTTCACCACTTCTGAGCCCCCAAAGATATATACACAACATTTGACCTAAAAACATTACAATAAGGAGTTAAGTAGGCATAATATCAATTAGATTAAATTGCAGACCTTTTTAACCAAAGCATACCCAAGCATTTTCATGATTTATTAGAGCGCCAGTGGAGAGTGATATAGTATTGTATTAATTCAGTTATAAAATTAATAGCCATGAATGACCACCCCGACCACTGGTTAAGATAGATAAAAATTTGTACCTCTGTAATTAGATCGTTTTGATGCTCCTCCACCATGTCCACCTTGACTACTGACGTGACTATTATGACGATTTGTAGAAGATGAGTTATCGCTGCCACCTTGCGCAAGTTCCACCAACTATAGAAATATCATTATATTGGTGACTGTCACTACCATTTCCACCTAAAAAAATAAATATATATGCGTGCCTTGTATATGCGACAAACCCTTTTTCCGTGCCCATCAAAATCATAGCCATCACGACCCTGATAGCATCTTCAGCATCGGGTGCCTGATCAAACTACATAACAACATACCAAATTAGGAAAAAAGATAGATGTACGTAAGTACTGGTCCCAAATGTCAGCAAAAGGAAACTCACCTCAAAAAAGCATAACCTGGAGGTCTTGGTGGGGCTTTCAAATCAATGCGAGCTATGGGACCGTACTGTAATTAGTAAAACGATATATTGGCACACATACAGAAAACGTTTAAATCAGATAACATAACTCGTACTAAAAGCATTAGAGTTATTATCAATGTTTCACAAGTCTTTCGTATACACCGTTGGCTTCATACACGAAAACCAAGAATCTCAATAACATTGACATAAAGTTTCTAATAATTAAATGCGATCACAAAAAAATTAGTTGTCACTGTAATATCCCTAATATATCTTATTTTCCGATACATGAGATGATATTCCCCAAATCATCTTATCCGTCCACCAGAATGATATCAGTTCGGTAAAATCATAAAACTTCTCACAGTGTTGGTCAATACCTTTTGTAGAGACTGGCGTGCTGCTTTCTACTCAAGCGCCCTCTTCCTTTTCTGCTTTAGAAAGAGCTAAAAAATCACACTCAACAATCACTCAAGTCCGTCACCACAAAACTTGAAAAATCAATTTAAGAACCATACCATTCTAAGTGAAAACTTTTATGAATAAAAAAACCAAACAAAAAGTAAAAATTTACCTTCATTTAGTCATAATCAATCTCCTCAAAATCTTCATTTTAGCGAATTAAAAACAATGATTTCGTTACCCAAACCCTAGACGGAAAGAATTGGCTCGTGTTTAATCATTAATCCTAGTCCCGTAAATCAAAGAAACATAGAAATCTTGAAATCGAAACATTACTGTGTGATTGTTTGTGTGTTTTTGAATTAGGGGAGAAATGATCTTATTTGTTGATTGATTTCCTATTAACGAGGATTAATTTATTGATTGATTTTCTATTAATGAGGATTTATTTAGGGTTTTAGTTTGATTTTCTGAGATTTGTGATCATTACATGATTTATCTTTATCACTAAATCTCTGCCTAGTATAGAGGTATGAAATTAAGGATATTGATAATCATAAACATTTAACGGAATATTGTGTTTAAAGCATTACATATCTGCTTTGCATTTTTTAACACAAAAACTAAGCTTGTTTAATGGTTGAGTGTATTATGTTTGTGTAAAAAAGCCTAGGTTTGAACCCCATAGTTGTCATTTTTATTACGGTTTATTCGAATTTAAAAAAAAAATAAAAAAACATGATGACATGGCAGTTGTAATGACGTAGTATTATGACATGGCATTATGAGATGCCAAGTGGAATTATATGTGGCGTTCATCCTCTTATATATAATGTAGAGATATGGGTAAATTACACAGTTGGTCTCTAAACTCTACCCCGTTTGCCTGTCTGGTCCCCAGATAACGGAGACTCTCATACAAGGTCCTTATTTGACACTGTAGTTACCCGTTTGGTCCTTGGGGCCCCGTTATGGGTAATGACGGTTATCTTCATCATTATCCTTTCCACGTCGCTCTTCTAATGAAGGGCAAAATCGTCATTTCATGATTATTTTTGGTTGCGTCGTTGGTCCCTGGCCACTTTATTAATACAGTAACATTTACTGTATAGATATTTTGTCATTTTCTGATTGCACGATTGGTCCCTGTGAGGCCTTTCTTCCTCCCTCACTCCCGCCATAATCCATCAAGCCTGACGTTTTCCCACGACCCAAACTTACCTAAAATCTATATCATTAACTGCATATCACTAACAAGAGAAATGACATAAACAACAACATCATGCATAAATCAAAAGACTTGATTCAAAATAATTTTACATCTTCAAAAGATAAGATATACATCCATAAGATATAAAAGTCATTACATTCAACTATCAACAAAACAAAAAGTGGCTAACTACTCGTTACATATGAAAACCTAATCATTTAAATCCAATTTAACCACATGAAGTTCCTTCTCATGGATACCAGCCAGAGATTCAGCAATCGCATCTATCAAAGCGGCAAGCTTAGCGGTTTCTCTAGCGTGAGTTTGTTTTAAAGACTCCAAAGAATCAACAGCCACTCCCACGTTCTCCCAAAGCCTCCATCTCACAAATCAACACACGACGCTTGGCGTTTTTCCTCCCCAAGACATCACAGCGATCGCGAAGAAATTTTAGCAAACCTTCTTCTTCGGCAATCTATTGCAAAACCAAAATCGCATACGCTTATGTAACTCGATTGAACCTGTAATCTCCATAAGTTCATCCAAAACCTCAAAAGTGGCCATTGATTAAAATTTAGGGTAAACAGTTTAGATGTATATGTGAGACAAAATGAGTGTGCATTACCCTATAAATAATTAAATCAAACTATCGATTGTCGTGCATAGGAGCTGAGATGTCATCATTGCAAGTAGAAAATGAAGCGCCACCGTAATAGCATACCATTATTTAAGTCTGGGTACAAAATACTAAATTGCATCATCAGTCTTTATTGTTTACAAAAAATTGCATGAATAGTCCCTAGGTATTTAAGTCTTTTCCCATTTAAACGAGTGTTGACTTTGTGTTTCCCCAACAAACCTGACTCTTCACTCCATTTAGAAAACTTTCCAAACACACTCCATTTAATGCTCACTACCAAAACTGGCTCTTCACTCCCAAGACCCAAACAAACCCTAGATCAAACTTTATATTAATGGCAGATTCCTTGAAAGCCATGAACTTGAATAAGTTTGTAGTAAAGGATGACATGATCGATTATGTTTTACACAAGTATAGGAGTAACTGGCAGATTCATGATGCTATAGCTATTGACATACTCAATGATTTATTGAAAAGAGAGTGGGAGAAACAGAAGCGTGTGAAATGTAAGTGTAAGTATGGGAGTAACTGGCAAGTTGATGATGCTATTTCATTGACCCGTTTTGCCATTTGTTCTTCTTTTGTTATTTTACCCATCATTTTAGTTGTGGCCTATGTATTGAGTGTTTGCTTTATGTACAGATGACAAAAGAAAGGTAACACAAATGAAGATTCAGGACCTTCTTGAAAAGAGGATTGAGAAAGCTGGACAACATCTTAACAAGGAAAAACAAATAATGCATATTAACAAGGGAAAAGAGAAAATGGTGATGGAAAGAGGTAAATGTTCTTTTGAGCATATTTCATTGGTATTAGACTGATAGGGATGCTAATTTACTCTATATAGTAATAGGGAACCAAAGTTTATACCTTAGTAAACTAAGTTTACAAAACAATTGATTTAAGCCAAACATCCGTTTAGGAAAAAATTGATTTGATCCAAACACCCTTTTAGGAAACTAAGTTATGAAATAAGCTGAATTGAACTAATGTACATTTGGAAACTAAGTTTAGGAAACAAGCTGATTTCAGCCAAACACCCCCTTTAAGGTTAATGTAGCTTATGAAGTAACCTGAATTTGAAACTAAGTTTACCAATCATATCTTATTTACAAAGGTCGTAATTATTGAATCAGACACAAGCTATGATTATTTCTCGGGTCAAACTACCTCTTATGAAAGCTCTGATCATAACCCTTTTCAAGTTACTTCTGATGAAAGCTCTGATGATACCTTAAAGTCAAGCTCTGAGGATACTTGTAGCTCTGATTGTACCTGGGAACAAAAAAAAGCTTCTAAAGAACCAAGGTCTAGATCTACCCAAACTAAAAAAAGCTTTTGAAGGTAAACAAGGGTCAAGGTCTGCAAAAGCAAAAAAAAACTACTATTCCATCAAAAATTGTACAGTGGTATGATGATTTAAGTTCAGATGAAGTGAGGACTGTTTATAAAGGTAGAAGAGGGTCAAGCTTTAGAAATGCAGCAATCACAAAACCAAAAAAAACCCAAATCAAGGTCAAAACATCTTGCACCCACAACACCTAGAACAGGGTCAACCTGTACAACTATTATAGTTCAAACAAAAAGGCCACCTCGAGTGACGAATTCTGTTTTAGGCCTTGCAGCTGTTACAACTTGGCAACAAATTCTAAATAAGGAATTTGGAATGAAAAGATCCAAAGAAAATGTTAGAGGAAGTTCAAATGTAAGGATGAAAGGTAAAAGGAAGATGTTGTAGGAACTTCAGTTTGGGTTTGTGAAGCTTGTGCATGTGTTTGTGAAGGTGGTGTATGTTCATCTTTTGGTTTAGTGAAAAAAATTTAACTTTAACATTGTTGTTTTGGTCTTGGTACATTTAACTTTGCTTCTTTTGGATATTCTTAACTTTATTGTGGTTACTATAACTTAATTGTTTTGGATATTCCTAACGCTATCACTCCAAGAACCTCCGACAAATGCTCTTTGATTCTTGTCTCTCGGTGGTTTTGGACATTCTCCAATAAGATGATTCAAGTCGCCGCATCTAAAACATTTTCTATCACTTTTACCGTTTTTGTCGGCTCGGCTTCTTTGAAATGTCTTTTTGTCGTTCCGAGGTTGTCTCACGAATCTACCTCTTCTCTTAAAGAATTTCTTAAAGTCTCTTACCGCCATGGCGTATTCTTCGTCTTCACTTCTGGAAGTCGAAAACTCTTCATCGCTATATTCTTTCTTAGCCTTTAAAGCAAGAGATTTTTTTTCAACTTTTGCTTTAAATATTTCAGAATCTTTCTTGATGATCATTTCGTGAACTTTGAGGTTTCCGATAAGTTCATCAAGAGATAGTGATGTTAAGTTTTTCGACTCTTCATTTATCGTGACCTTTTCTCTCCATTTGGGATGTAGAGCCCTAAGAAATTTCCTAACATAGTTTTTGCTAGAATAACCTTCATCAAGAGCTTTTAGACTAGTAATAATAGTATTAAATCTAGTAAAAGCACTATCTATAGATTCGTCTTCGAAAATGACGAATTGTTCATATTGTTGAACCAAAAGGTCGATCTTTTTATCTTTGACTTGACTATTACCTTGGTGGTGATTAACAATGTTTTCCAAAATTCTTTTGCCGTATTACACACGGAAATTCTTTCATATTCTTTTTTAGGCAAAACATTATAGATAACCATTTTTGCTTCATTATTTTTCGCGAGTCTCTTTTGAGATCATCGTTTTGTTTTTCAAAAGGGATAACCTCATCTAATTTGGTTTCCGGATTTTGTTGAATAGGTTGAAAATCACCGTTGGTAATAACATGTGAAAGACCTAGATCTTTTGATTTAACATATGTCTCAAATCTATTTTTCCAATAAATAAAACTATCGCTTTCAAAGAGTGGTGGTCTTTACATAGATTGCCCTTCTAGATATTTGTCAGAATCCATAGATCGATCCAAGCTTTAAAATACAATATATTTTAAAAATCTTGAGTGACCTTGGCTCCTGATACCAATTGTGGAAACTAGAAGGGGGGGGGGGTTGAATAGTTTACAGGTTCGTTTTCATTTTAAAAACTTTGCTTACAAAATATGTAGATTTGAGTTGTATGTTTAACTAATTCACAATATGAACAAACAATATATCAATCTAAACTAAAGCTAAATAACAATAACAATAATATGAAGAGATAAGGAAATGAACAATCAAACCAAGACACCAAGATTTATAGTGGTTTGGCTACAAAGCTCTTCTTCGCCCTACTCCACTCCCCGAGTATCCTACTCGAGATTTCACTATGTCAACAAGCTCCCTTCAGGCGGAGAAAACCGTTTACACGTCGCTTACGTTATTTTTCGACACTAAGCTAAATGTCGAGTCCTAATCTTAGCTAGAACCAATCTACCACTTCACAATCAATACACAATCACTAGATCTACACTATCGGATTTACACAATATCTGAAGCACACAAATACACCAGATAATTACAATAGAGATTTGATGCTTAGAAGAAAGGAGGAGAGATCATTAATTTAACACTTCGTTTCTTGACGAATACGAGTGTTCTTCTCTTGCACTTGAATGAGAGGGAAGAGATGAGAAGAAGATATTAGATCACTTGAAACAAGATCAAGAGATGTTAGTGATCAAGATGTTTAGTGAGATAAAGAAGGTTTTTAGAAAATGAAAGAAGTGTGAGAAAATTCGTGCAAAGAGGTCTGATTTTCAGCAAGGGGTGGACCAGTATTTATAGGCAGCAAAAGCCAACGGTAATTGTAGGCGGTCCCGGCGGTCCCATATATATAAGGGGGCCGTCAGGCCTATACGGGGGCGCCAGTAGACTCTGCTCTCTTTTTTGTCTTTTTGTAGGGAAGGTTGTATCTGGTATAGAAGCTTTCGTTTTGGAGGGAAAATTTGAATTTCAAATTTTAAGTTTTTTAATAAAACTTTTCTTTTAATTAAAAATATTTTGTGTAATTAACTTTGTGAAAATCTTTTGTAAAAATGTAATGGATAAGAGAAAAATATTTTCTTGATCACTAATCATGCATAATTATTTGTTTGTTCATACCTTAAGTGATTACTAATATTAGAAATAGAATTTTACGATTAATAATTTGTAAACGTTTAATTTTATCGTAAACGTTTTTACATTTTGTTATTATCAAAACGTTGAGAGGTCAAAAAATATAAATAATATTTTTTGACATTATTTGTATTAACACAATGTAGAATTCTAGTAATCTTCTTATCAAACCAAGAACAAGAGTGAGATGTGGGTTGTGATGTTAGAGATAGAATAGATGGAAAATGGATGAATTGTATAATGGTGCGCTTCCGCAATGACTTCTTATCTCACGAACAATCTTAAGCACTTCGGTTTGCGACAAACTGCTTAAATAAACTCAGCACATTTGCCAATGCTAACGGACCACCAAAACACATTAAGATCGGAATTATCAACAGTCTTGTGTTCGGTGTCCTACTGCTTCATTGACTCCAAAGTGTGGAGAAGACTTAATACAGTATGACAAATGGAATCATGTTTATCTTCCTTTCTATATAGACTGGACATTGCCTCAGTCAAACAGTTGGAGTTTTGCGCCACTGACTAGTTTTGTTTGACGTGGGTATGGCACGTGTTTTTTGGTGTTGTTGGGGTATGATTGGTTGTTTTAATGTTTGAAACCATTATTTAGGTAAACTACACTTAAATAGCAAAAAACCAACTCATATTAGTGGTTCGATATCACATATATATGACGGCTCAATGACTGACATTCACAAGCTTCTATGTCACGTTCATTAAATTACACTATTATTACACGCTTAGTCCCTAAAAAAATCATCCTTGGAATGAAGACGTGAAAGGAGCGGAATTTGATTAGACTAAAAAAAACCTTTAGGGACCAACGAGTGTAAATACAGTTTTTTATGACTCAGTTGTGAATTGCCTAAAACGTCGGGTACTTTTAGTTGAACGACTTTGATCCTATGATTAAATTCATGGTCCCAAATTTTGCTATAATTAAAAAAATGTTATATTAATCAACCAAAAGTCATTTGGCGAAAAAAAATGTTCAGTTCTTTGCGAACCTTAAATGTCAACGGTTAAATTTCTGCCTCGTAATGTATATATGCCTTGAAATTAGTCTGCATGTTACTTGTTGTTTTGTTGATAAAATTAGGCGGGAAAACAAATTTACTGTGGCAGATATGGTCCCCAAGTTGTATTAGAGAAAATAATCAATAACCACACAAAGGTTAAGGAACCAAATCAATAATTAACAACATCACATTATTATGGAACCAAAACAAAGTAGGCATACACATAATAACCAACTAACTCTATTGACCCGACCCTAACACACATCTAAACCAACCATATTCAATGAAATCACAACTTAACCAACACATGAACAACCCAATCACATATTTTTCATAACAGAAACAAAATCAAGCTTTTTATGCACTTCACCATAAGTCTCAGTAATCATCTTTCTCAGCTCTAACAATTTGATAAAATCATTCTCTTGAACTTGGTGCAGAAACTGAAAGCAATTGTAAGACATCACTAATGGAGGCAATCCATCAAGTTCACTTATAAACAGCTTTATATCATTTGTACGGTCTATAAACTGCACCCATAAGTTATGTAGATCGGTTGAAAAGTCAAAATCAATCAACGTTTCCCTTTCAAAGTATATCATCATTCTACCAAATAAAGACCTAGAATTAGCAACCACGACGAGTCCTTCTAGACATGGAAAAAAAAATAAAAAAAAAAAAAAAAAAAAAAAAAAAAAAAAAAAAAAAATAAAAAAAAAAAAAAAAAAAAAAAAACAAAAAAAAAAAAAAAAAAAAAAAAAAAAAAAAAAAAAAAAAAAAAAAAAAAAAAAAAAAAAAAAAAAAAAAAAAAAAAAAAAAAAAAAAAAAAAAAAAAAAAAAAAAAAAAAAAAAAAAAAAAAAAAAAAAAAAAGACAGCCATTATTTTTTTAAATGTGAATGTTGAGTGTGTGATGTAAGCTTCAATAGGTTTTTGGGTATGCAAAATGACTGGGGTTTGGGTCCCTTAAAATTGCAAAAACAGAGGGACAACGCTGTACAAGATTACACGATAATACATAACGTGTTACATTAAGTAAATTCGTATAATAGTAAAAAAAATAAATAGATTTTAAATAAAAAAAACAAAAAAAAAAAAAAAAAACAAAGAAAAAAAAAATTTGAAAATAATTTTAAAAAAAAAAAAAAAAAAAAAAAAAATTTTTTTTTTATAATAAGTAAATATTTTATATATTTTAAAAAAATAAAATAAAAAAAAAAAAAAAAAAAAAAAAAAAAATATATTAAATTTTTTTTTTTTTATACAAAAATTTTTTTAAAAAAAAAAAAAAAAAAAAAAAAAAAAAAAAAAAAAAAAAAAATAAAAAAAAAATTTTTAAATTATATTAAATTTAATTTTAAAATTCTTTCTAATAAATTTATTTTTAATTTTTATTTAAAAAAAAAAAAAAAAAAAAAAAAAAAAAAAAAAAAAAATTTTTAATATTTATAAAAATTTTTTTTTTTACTATAATATTAAATTTTTTAAATTCTAATTAAATTTTTAAAAAAAAAAAAAAAATAAAAAAAAAAAAAAAGTAAAATCGGATAAAGCAAAACACGCAATCGGCCCTACCTACTGGGACGAGCTGTATAATTTACCCAAATATCAATGTTATAAAATCCATTAATACCAACACAATCTTAAGGGGTATCACACAAAGTAATTACAGTTGACAATCCAATCCAATCCAAGGCAAAGGCAAATAACATGCAGTGCGTTTTCACTGTTTCTGACACAGCTCGTCGTGTGGCATTTAATCCGAGAAAATATTTAGTTTGATTACAAAATTCGTCCCTCACAACTTGGGTTTAGCTTCTCATCTACTCATCTTGGTTTTGTTATTTAAGGGTAAATGTAGTCATCCATAACCAACAATATTACCTCTTTTGCACAAATTCACTTCATCAAAAGGTCGCTAGATATTGGAGATGATGTCACATAAGCAAAGCACACATGCTCGTAGAACCTATGCACCACAATATAAAGTTCTTACTAACGACGACCTTTTAACTCAAATCTTAATCTGATTGCCTATTCTCTGTATTCATCTTTTACAACCGTATCAAAACAATGGCTAAGAATTCTTACATCCCCTGATTTCACCCATAACCGTAGCCAGATCCAAAACATAGATCCTCCTACTGGTCTTTTTGTTAATCACATTACATCTTCATTCCATTGTGTTTTTGTCTCGTTAGATACGAGAATTAAGTCAAGAAAATACACTAGCGACAAGTCATTTACTCTTGGCTACACCGAGGTAGTTGATAATGTTAACATCTTGCAGTCTTGCAATGGTTTACTTCTGTGTACCGGTTGGGTGGTCATTTTTATTACATCTATAATCCATCTACTAATCTGGTTAAAATACTTCCGGAAATAGATTACGCACATGATGATTCAAATTTTTATGGATGTGCTGGATTGAGATTGACATTTGACCCTACAAAATCACTTGACTACAAAGTGGTGCGTGATGGAAGCAACTCTTATGAGATTGCTATATAAATTTACTCTTCAGAGACAGGCAATTGGAGCCTGTGCAAGGAGCGTTTTACGTACTTCTTTTTTATACATTTTGATAGTGCAATCTATTGGAATGATGCCTTACATTGGCTAAAAATTGAGAATAAACAGCATATACATTACAAGTTAAATATTGAAGACCATGAGCATCCAATTATAACAACCATTCAAATCCCTCAAGACCATGCGCATCTAATTTTAAAAACCATTCTTCCAATGATAATAAGCATACAAATACCTCACATGTTGCATCTGGAAGGGAAATTGTTTGACTCGTATGGGTGTTTGGTTCTTGTTCATAGAGATTATATTGGATCTAGCGAGTTTACTATCTACAAGATGACGAAAGGGTGTTCTATGTGGTATATTAAGTATATTGATGATACTGATGACTTTATGACTCCATTTCTTGAAGGATGGTTGATTCGGTACATTGTTTGGAGCCTTGTTGTGGGAGAAAGGGAAAAGGATTCATTTTTTGTGATGAACTTGTCTGGAAAGGTTGTACAATACAACCTAATATCAAAGACTGTGAGTGAGATTTATGATATAGGATCTAATGAAGTGGCTGATGATTACCTTCATGGTTTCATTCCGCCTTTTACAATGTATGATATGGGATATAAAAAACTTGATCATAAGGTTTATGAATTCATTCCGTCATCTGCTAGTGTTTGATTATCCTTCATTGTAGAATGTTTATTTAAAATTATTGTTACAATGGCTCACTAAGGTATTTGGGGACTGTTCAAAGACCATTCTTAACTTTGTTGTAATCAGTTTAAATTTTTCAATGTATTTGACTAATCCTACTTATCAAACATAATATACCGACACAAAATACACACTATACTCATATTAATTTTAGGTTAACAACCATAATCGCATTAAAGTAATTAAATCGTGAGAAAAAAACCTCAAAGTAAATACATGGTGGCAAAAAAATGGAAGAGGAAGAAAGGAAGGACATAGACCAACCGCGCAATCGGAAAAAGACATCAAACTGTACAGTAAATGATATTGTGTTAGAATAGACTAACATACATACTTTGGTGATTTCTCACCTGAAAAAGCCAAATGAAAATCATCATAATCAAAACTCTCATATTCATTGTCTTCATCCTCTTCTTCAAGCTCAAGATCTTCCTCATACTCTTCTTCAAGCTTTCGAATAGATAAATGATATAGATTTTAGGTAAGTTTAGGTCGTGGGGAAAAATGCCAGACTTGATGGATTATGGCAGGAGTGAGGGAGGAAGAAAGGCCTCACAAGGACCAACCGTGCAATCAAAAAACGACAAAATATCTATGCAGTAAATGTTAGTGGTCCGGGACCAACGACGCAACCAAAAATAATCATGAAATGACGATTTTTCCCTTTATCAGAAGGGCGACGTGGCAAGTATAACGATAGAGGTAACCGTCGTTACCCATAATGGAGCTACAAGGACCAAACAGGTAACTACAGTGTCAAATAGGGACCCCGTATAAGAGTCTCCGTTATCTGGGGACCAAACGGGCAAACGAGGAGTGGAGCGTTCAATGCAGAATCACTTTTTTGTACAGAACTTACAGAACCACTTTAGAGCACTATGGTTCATTTGATGAGTATGATCATCGGTTGAGATTAAAAGACCAAAATTACAATTAAACAAAAGTTAAAGGTTTTCTTTTAATTAAACATAAACCTGTTAAAATGAATCAGGGGTATTAAAGGAATTCTAAATTATAATTTCTAAAAAACTGTCCCACCATTCTAGGATCATTCAAAGAATATGTAACATCTTTTCTCTCTCACACATCAAACACTTTTTCACCTTATCTCAGCCACCACAACAATCCCCAACAACCATACAATAAAAAACGACTGTAGATCCGTGATGAACGCCTACCACCGATGAACCAAGAAAACGTCCCATCAGATTTGATGAAAACTAAAGTGATCTCGGTATCTTGTTAGATCTGTAAGCGGTTTAGATCTATAATCGCTTCGGATCATGGTATCCTGTTTAATTTTTTAATCAGTTCAGATGCTACATATTAGATTCGTAATTTATCCAGTTTTGCACTTTGTTTTGTTCCAAATTCTCCACGTAGAATTGTATAAAATAAATAGGCCAAGCAAGAAGATGACGTTGGGTGTTGTGTTAAAAAAGAAAATCCAGGTTCTATAAAATTAATGTTGGTACTGTAGGTGCTGTGTCAAACAAGAAAATGATAGTTTTTTTTATTAATTTATTAGTTGTAAATTAATTATGGTAATACACGTAGAATCATATTGCTTCGTTTTTAATTGTTTGGATTATACATGTTTCTTTTTAATAATAATCAATTGTGTCTTGGTCCATCATAAAACAATATGCGTTGAGATAATAATCACTTTTTGGGATTACACGTGTTTTAATTTTCGCTATTGAAGGTACAAAATGGTAGTATTCGAAACTGTTTGGAGGAATACCATCGTGGCATTGTTTCATATTTTAACTTTTTTTAAGAATTTTTTTTCTTTCATGTAGTTTCGTAAATGTGAATATATGTTAATGCAAAATTAGTGAAAGGGTACATATGTGTTTTGTGGTTGGTACAATATTAATAAAATGGTGTGCATGTGTGTTTTGAAGCTACTTTAAAATCAAGAAAAGATGTGTGCATATATGTTTTAATATGTGTTTGCTAATTGTTTATAATAAACATTAATAATTGTTTGTACTTTCAGGTATTGAACATGTTTCATAATAATAAAGACCATGACTAATATAAAGAGTGAACATGTGTTTTGAAAGGGTACTCGTATGTTCTAACAAATTCGATGAGAAAGTAAAGCGTGCACATATGTCTTTCGAAGAGTGCACACATGTTTTTGAATGACGCACAACTATATATATAAATATACATTTCTTTTTTTAATTGTATTTCATTTTATAACAAAATTTGCCTATACTATTTATGTTTTGGTTTGTTATAAATTTAGAGATTACATGTACATGTTTATGTTTTTTGTTATAAATTATAAAAGATAATGTACACTTGAAACGTATGCGCAATTATCATTTTAAGCAAAACAAATTTAAAGGCTAAACGACTGTATGCAATAAACCTATGTAGATTTACAATATTAAAAAAACACATATGCACTTGTTTTTTTTATTAAAAATTAAAAAAAAGTCAAAATGTATTTTTCCTATTATACCCTTTTGATTTAAAAATAAATAATTAACATAACTAAATTCTGATTGGTTTAAAGTGGTTCTGTAAGTTCTGTACAAAAAAATGGTTCTGCATTGATGTATACATATATATATATATATAATGTATATCATTTATATATATATATAATGAGTACAACATTATTATAAATATTATAATATCTATAGAATAATAGTATACATTAATATTAAATATATATAGTTCAACATAATATATCTGTATAATCCTATAAATATATTATGCATTAAAGATATATATATATATATATATGTAATACAGATATATATAATATAAACATATACATATATATAAATACATATATATATATAATATATATATAGTATATATATATATAATATATATATAATATATATATATATATTCGTCTATATAGATATAAACAACAATGTCCTAACTCTAGCATAAAAATCGGTAGACACATATTTTTTTTAATGACGCAACAGACTATATATAAGTATATAAATATAATATATATTATATATAATATATATATACATATATACTATATATATTACTATATATTGCTACTATAGTATAGTTATAAACATATTAATAATACACATATATATAAATATAAATATCATATATATACATATAATATATAATAAGGTATTAGTTTCTAGAGTATATATATATATACATAGGGATGAGTTCTAGAGAAAACCTTATATTCGTAGAAAACCTAGAAAACAAAACTACAGGGTAGTTATTGCAAGTGTCTTAAATGTTAGGGTAGAAATTGAAAAATTGAAAAAAGGTGGGATAACTCTTAACATCCTCGACATACAGACACACACACTCACACCCCGCCTTCCGCACACAGACACACACCACCATCAAAACGCCGGCTAGTCAGTCCACGTAATCACCCAATCACTCATTTCACACCTCACCAGGTATTGTATAATATTCATATAAAACTAATTTTTTTTAAATTTCAAATTTAAATCGAAGATTAAATGATTTTCAAGTTCTGTTGATTAAATGATAATCGTATCTTGATCTTTTCCACAAGTTAGTGGACAAATTTAACAAAAAGTTGAATGAGAAACATGTTTATTAAAGTTGCACACCATGTGTTTGATGAAATGTCTGAATGAGATTTTATAACCGCGATGCATTAATTTGAAGCATATATTTTTATTATTGTATGATATGACATCTTAGAGAGTATGTGTGTATATTTAAAGCATCAGGTTACATGTTATTATTATGTGTAAAGACTAGGGCATCTATATTTAAAAAAATAATGCATCTGTATATTTGCATCATCGTGTTCATTTTTGAAGGATATGAATCACATGCTAGGGTATACAAATTAAATAGTAAGTTTTTTATGTTATATAAATGAGTTTTGATTGGGGAAGAGCTGCAAATTGGCTTTAGATGTCAACAGTGTTAGTTGTGCACTTGTGCCTTGAAATTGGTAACGAGTTTAAACGTTTTTAAAAAATTCCGTACCTACTTTTCTGTTTTGTACCTATAGTGGTATTGATTTTAACTTAGTTAGAATGGGAATTTTTTTTGTTATGCCATAATTTGTACGATAGTTGGATGGAAGAACAAAAATGTAGTTAATTTGTTCAGTTAAAGGCTACACTTTTACTAAGAATTTTCATGTTTATATAGAATTTGATTGCAGCCTGTATCTAGTTAGTTATCTGACAAATTTTAAACTTTAATTGAAAGAACAGAAGTCCTGACTGTGCAGTATATGATACATTGGTTTGATGGATGCTACTAGTAAACTTTTGATGTGAATAAGATCATATTTAGGTTTGTGCATCTAGTTTATTACTATATAGGATATGTAAGTGAGGCTTTTTCTTTGTCACGTGACATATTATGGTTGGTGGAAGGAACAAGAACTTGATCAACGGACACCTTGCACAGCCAAGTCGGGCGCAAAATCTTTTCCAGTCGGTGCAGCTAAATGTCAACAATTCGTATTTTCTGATTATGCAATGTCGTATGACCAAGGTATTAAACATGAAACCTCCTGAAACATTATCGATGCTTGAAGAAGATGCTGGAACAAAAATGTATGAAACAAAAAAAGATGTTGCTCTGAAAACCCTTTAGAAAATGCAAGGTAAGGTTTATGAGTTTAATAAGCTTTTTGATCAAGAGATGCAACCTTTTATCCATTTTATATTATGTCCTATGAAGAAAAAAAATAACATGATTGATAAAACTAGTATGCATTTAGCGTTTTCTTGATTACACTTTTTGAATCATGCGGATATG